>JAHWFO010034239.1:51020-73819 GCA_023313115.1 Rhysida immarginata
CCCCCCCCCGGTTCTATACATTTATATATGATGGCTTCGTCCAAATTAACCATGTTGAAGTCGGCAAAGGAGTCTTTGCTAGCACCTGACGGTAAAAGTGTGTTCTGCGAAAGGGCCTACAGGGATGCTTGTTTGGACCCTAGGTTTGCTGCATTTGACCTAGTATTTAATGAAATGCTAGAAACTTCAGGAATGATATAAACTCTAAGTACAATGCACTGGAGGCGAAGGTTGACTCCATACGAACAAAAGTGCCTGGCCAGTTGTTCGTAGCAAAAAACCCAGAAGGGGGACTAGGACGGGAAATTCCCAGATTAAGGTAAGTGAAAAGAAAGCTATTTACATTCCCCCTATTATCGTTAGACATCACGGGAAACCGATTAAGGAAGTGCTAAATGAGATGAAAAATCACGTAACGTTAGATAAGATTACTGCACATACCGGACGCTCAGACACTATCAAGGTTAAATGCCACGATGAGGAGACACATAAAACCTTTGTGTCAGGAATCAAAATGAATGGTGTGCTTAAAATCCAGCATCATCAGCTCAAATCTGAGAAACTGTTAAAATACGTTGTCCGTAATGTAGATATAACGTATGACATGGAAGATTTTTGCGCAGACCTTAGAAACGCTAAATACTTCCCTGATAAGGCAGTTAGACTTAAAAAAGCAAATGGTGAAGTTGAGATGCCAATGGTTCTAGTACTCCTACAAAACACTGAGCATAGTAAATCTTTCCTAAATTTAAAGCGCATTGGTCAACTTGCTGTAAAAGTTGAATTGTTTAGGGGCAACAAGAAGCCCTTACAATGTTACAATTGCTTACGTTTTGGAAACGTGTCCCAGGGCTGCACCGAGTCGCCGCGTTGCAACAAGTGTGCGGGCGACCACCAGTCAAGGGACTGCACCAATATAAAAGGTAAAGATCCTCCTAAATGTATTCGATATGAAGGCCAGCACACATCGAGTTATAATAAGTGTCCCAAATACCCACAAGTTAAAAGGAATGGAACTTCCAAAGTAGCTGAAGGAAGAACTTTTGCATCCGTTGCTTCTGCTTCTATTGGTAACGGAGTCGCTGACTACGACGAATTGGTTAAAATTCAAAGGTATTTGGGTAACCTAATGAATATGTTAAAGGATAATGGCAAAGTGTTGCCGCAGACCACTCAAACTGAGACAAGACAGTAATCATGGATAGAAACCCCTACAAAGTTATAAGTCAAGGTGAGTTACGTTGCAAAATATGGAATGCGAGGGGCATCCCTCGTAAGTGTCATGAGTTCTACGATTTCATCACAAGCTGGAACATTGATGTTGCCTTCTTGTGCGAAACCCATCTCAAACAGAGTAAGGCTTTCAATCTACCAGGGTACTATGTTTACCGGAAAGATAGGCCTCCTAAAAAAGCTTCAGATTCAGGCTCCGGTGGGGTAGCTGTTGTTGTAAAAAGAGGTATTAATCACACTAAGGTTGTCACACCTAACCTTGTTAATATGGAAGCAGTTTCCATTGTCATCAAAGATGCTGAATCAGCATTGCTGATGTTGGAGAGGTCAGGTTTACTTCCCGATACAACCCATCCAGGCACAAATTAGACCCTCGCGAATTAGATGAACTACTGTCTGGGCCCACCCCAGTCGTTATGGCGGATGATTTGAATGCGAAACACCCACACTGGAACTCCAGATCTACTAATCAAAGTGGCTTGGTATTTTATAGGTACATGGTAGATCAGATCGACACTTCCGTTATTGGCCGTCTTGAAGATACATACTACTGTGATCACTCACCCGCTAGTGATGTGCTCGGCATTGCTGTTCTCAAGGGGTTTTTCAAACCCTACAATATTTTCACAGTAAACGCCTTTTCATCTGATCACCTACCAGTTGCACTAACTTTTGAGGGAATAAATATCGACCTGAGAATAAATCTTCGGTATAAGCAGGACTAGAAATTTTTTAGAGAACTTATGAACGACAGTAAAATTCCCTATCAGGATCCCGTCACCAGCAGTCACATTAACGAAAATATCAAAAAGGTCACTCACTCCACAAATGCAAGTGCTACTCCGGTGGATTGCAAGCGGCCAGACCATCTGAAACTTCCTCCCTCTATCAGGCAACTCATCCACGAAAAAACCCACTTCAGAAGACTTTTGGCAGCGTACCAGGTTTCTCCACTTCAAGACGAAGTACTACAGGCTATCCCACAAGGTAAGTGAGCTGATTAAGAATTTAAGGAATCAAAGATGGAACGACAAAGTTAAGTCTGTCCGTCCAGGACAACTCTCTCTGGAGTACGGTCAGGGCCCTTAAAAGCAACAGGACTATTGTTCTCCCTCCTCTGCTTACAGAGGGTGGCGATTTCGTTAACAATGACCAGGACAAAGCACAAATTATCGCCGATTCACTGATGAGCCAGTTCTCTACGCCAAAAGAGGATGATCTGGTCAATATCACTCGTGAGGTCAATGACGTGTGTGATAGGTGTGGCCACACACAGTGCGCTCTTGGCTCTCCTGATGTCATTGGCACCTCTGAGATATTGGACATCATAAAGCGCCTGAAAAGCAAAAAGGCAGCCGGCATCGACACAATTACCAACAGTGCTCTCAAGAATTTGCCTCCCAGTGTTATCTGTATCATCACTAAGCTCATGAATGACTGCTGGCTTAGCGGCCATTTCCCTAGTGCCTGGAAGGACTCAGTCATCATCACCATTCCTAAACCGGGACTGGATCCTGCTCTTCCCACAAGTTATAGGCCCATTAGCTTGTTGCCCATGCTTTCCAAAGTCTTTGAGCGCACTATACTCAAGAGGTTCAACGACTACTGCGAGGGAGACAACCTCATTCGTAGTGAGCAATTTGGCTTCCGTCCAGGCCACTCTTGTCAGCTTCAGTTATGGAGGCTCGTTGCTGATTTAAACGGTCCTCTCAACCTCTCTGTTTAGTGGTCTCGTTTTCCTCGATGTCCAAAAGGCCTTTGACCAAGTCTGGCATGATGGGCTCATTTACAGAATGATTACCTATGGGTTCCCTGACGATCTGGTTCGCTCCTTCCTGTCAAAGAGGACTTTTCGTGTTAAGGTTGGGGACTCCTTGTCTGAACCCTGCGATGTTAATGCTGGTGTACCCCAAGGCTCTGTCTTGGGGCCAGCCGTATCCAACTTCTTTATCCATGACTTCCCCAAGTTTGCAAAGTGTAATCTTTACATGTTTGCTGACGACGGGTCCATCATGACCTGGGCACGAAACCCAGCACATGTCATCACTCGACTCCAAAAAGCTTTACATCAGTGAGAGAGCTGGTTCACTAAGTGGCGATTAAAGCTGAATGTCAAAAAGTGCAAGGTCATGTTTATCACTCGCAAATGCAAAAACCCTCCAAAGCCCCTCTTCTTATTTGGCAAGAAACTTGAGTGGGTAAAAAGCTATAAATATCTTGGTGTCATGATCGACTCCAAACTAAACTGGAACGACCAAGTCCAATACGCGCTCAACAAAGCAAAGAAAGCGAGGTTCAGTCTGATTGCACTTCTGGGGCGAAACAGCGCTCTTGGTGTGGATAACAAACTCTTGATATATAAGGTTGTGATTCGTACTGTTTTACTCCATGGAATGCCTGCTTGGGCTTCTATTTGCAAATCTAGGTGGAAGGAACTCCAGACTTTCCAAAAGTTGCTCTCCGATCCATTGCCCAACTTGACAGTAGAGTTGCCAACAACCACTCTATCTATGACGATTTGGGGATGACCCACATAGGCACCTTTGTCCAGACACTTATGAAGAACATGCTACTCAAGATGGAGAATCACGAAAATACTCTGGTTTCAGGTATTCTGGACCATCCATTCGTTGTTAAGGGTCCCCTCAGGTTTTGAAGACCCCGCCATATCCTGGATGTCTGCTTTGATGACGTTAACAAGGCCGTCTTCCCCAACTACTGGATCTTTTAGATCCTGCTGATTTTTGGGGACTCTATTCGTCAATCTACAATCTGACTCTCGTCCCTTCTTGGGAATTATTCTCTGGAGGACTAAAGAGGTTCATCAGGCTTCTCTCCCAGTTCAGGGTACCTCCTCTGGTTTACTCTTTGGGCGAGCGTGCAAAGTGAGCTTGGCTCCTGGACCACTCGCGTCTTTCTTTTCACTACACTGTTCGATTGTCGATTGTCGAGCTTAACTTGTAGATGCTTAGCTTCCGACGATGGCGTAATGCCGAAACGCGTTAGTCGTAATAAAATCATACTACCGTATCATTATTTGACCCTTGCCTTATTTATTTAGAAATTATAATAGGGAGACAAATGATTTTTTCATTGTAAAATCAAATATGATGGAGGAGGTGAAGTCAAGATCAAACATGGAAATAAAATACAATTCCACAGTGTTTTCCTGTTTTCTAGCTCTAAGCCAATTTTTATTTATATGCAGAGGACTGGTATACTCGACGAAGCTTAACTCATGGATACAATATAAATAAAAAACAATGTTCGTATGTGTGTGCCCTATAGACTCAAAAACTACTCGACTGATTTCGCTGAAAATTTCACAGTTTGATCTTATTAGTACCGGGAGTGTTTAGAGAGTGGTTTAAAAGAAATCCGATAGGTAGCACTGCTGTTTTTGCATTTATTATGAAATAGACTTGGATTATGTTTGTTTGCTTGCGTGTGCAAACAATCAGCCCGTCGTCTTTGAGTTAACAATCGGTCGATCGTGTTTGTATATTGCGTCAAAAATGCAGGATGAAATTAATGCTTGCCGTAGCCGACGAAAAAAGACAGACCCCAGCACTGAAAAGTCAACTGACCATCTTTTTAATCGGCTACGATGTTTGCCTTAATGATTCACGTTTTGAGGGGGATAATTATAAAAAGTAATAAATCTATATAAATAAAAGACAATGTTCGTATGTCTGAATGAAATCTATATAATAAAAGGGAAAAAAAAACTGTTGAAATTGCAGTTTACTATTGAATATCGTTAAAATTAAGTGAATTTAATATTATTTCATACAATTTTGTAATTATATTTCATGAAATTTTAGATTTTTTGGTATTCAACTGTTAAATATTAATTTTGTTTTTTGTGTGCCTTACAGTGCAAACACGACTGACGCGACCTCTTTTGTCATTAAAGCTCTGTTCTTATCGAGTAAAAAAGCTCTGTCGTTAAAGCTCTTTCTATCACATACAACTAATCGAGTAAAACATGGTCAGTTTACATTATTTTAATGACATTATTCTTCAATTACATTGACTCAAAAAGTACACATTTTATTCCTATTAGTCCCAGGAGTGGTTAGAGAGTGGTTTATTGTTCTTATTTCATTGTTGTTGCATAAGAATGCCACAAAAACGATAAAATATTGGTCGTCGCACAAACAGAGCCAAGAGAATGAGAGAAGAAAAAGAAATGAAACAGAAGAAACAGCACAACGAAATGAACGAAATATATTACATATGTCACAGTCACGTGCTATTGGTTCATCACAGGAACGAGGAGGACGAAATGAAGCAAGTCGAGTAAGAATTAGAGAAATAAGGCAATATTTGGCATATGATGATCGAAATGAACAACGAGAAAATGATCAATTATGCATGCAAATGAATCGATTGCATCAATTGGTAACACTTGACCGTATTGCATTTCAGTATAATTGAATATAGCTTGCATCCAGTTGTTGTTGTTGAAAGTATGAATAAAGTTTGCACACATTGCAAAGCATTAAAATTCAAAAACGAAGCACCTGGAATATGTTGTTTGAATTTGTTAAATTGCCAGTATTGAATACACCACCTGAGCCATTGTTCTCGTTGGTTGCAGGTACTATAACGCAATCGAAGCATTTTTTGAATAACATACGAAGTTACAGAAAATGCTTTCAAATGACTTCGTTTGGTGCAACCAATGTAATAATTGACAATTATATGCCAACGTTCAAGATTCATGGTCAAATCTACCATAAAGCAGGCTCTTTGTTTACCATTCCCGGATGCTGAACACAAATATTTGCAAATTTATTTCATTGGAAATTCAAATGATCAAGTAAATAAACTTTGTGGAATTAGTAAAGCCACAAATAGAGAAATAGTTGAATCGTTGCAAAATTTATTTCATGAATATAATGAATTGATTAAATTGTTCAAAGCAGCCATTGAAGAAATGCCATCCGATAACCATAAAATTGTGGTTGGCGCTGACAAAACACCTGTTGGGCAACACGCAAGAAGATTTAATGCTCCAACAATCGATAAAGTGGCAATAGTCATTGTTGGAGAAAAATTTGAATCACGAGACATCCTAATTCATCGTCGGAATGATCGTCTTCAACGTGTTGCAGAAACTCACCGCTCTTACGATGCATTACAATATCCAATATTGTTCTGGAAAGGATATAGCAGAGGTGAGTTTGATACGGATATCATTTTAACATCAGAATGATAAACCCAGCAAATGGTAATAAATAAATGTATTTAATTAATATTAAATTAGTCAATAAAATAATTAATTAATTAATCAGTTAAATTAACAAATTTAAATACTTTTTTTTAATTCTAGGTGAAGAAACAAACAAAGTCGGTGCTATGAACAAACAAGAAAACAAGAATTATACAGATTGATGATTCGTGAACATGCAAGAAAATCACATTTTAAAATTTCGTCCATTGTTTCATCAATACATTGTTGACATGTATGGAAAGATTAAAACTGAACGTTTGTTATATATTTGCATGAATCCGAAAAAAACTGCGGTCTGAAGAATATATACATTTGCGCGATGCAGTAAACAATGTCATATGTTCGTCAATACGGTCGTCCAGATTTATTCATTACATTCACATGCAATCCGACATGGACTGAGATCAAAGAACATCTATTGCTCGGTCAATCATCAGCAGATCGTCATGACATTACTACACGTGTATTCAAGCAAAAATTATTATTATTATTGTTACATCATATATACAGTACATATAAGCAAATATATATACAAATATAAACATAATAGCATTCCGACAGGAATAACATCGTCATAAAAGTAAAAACTCAGACAACATTTAGTGTCCCAAATCAAATGATCCAGAAAAGGTATTAAGACAATACAATATCACTGATTAATTGTGGTCAGTAATTATAAAAATTTTTTAAATTTATCTATTAAAGTGGATGCATGCTGCCTGACAATTCAAGGAGTTATACTCAATTGCAATTTTGCGAATATATAAAGGTAGCGAGTTCCAAGTAGCAATAGCATTGTATGGAAAATGCTTAGAAAGAAAAGTGGATGCAATCCCTGGTGGTTCTATGTTGTATCTACGTGTTGCACGATAATTCGAGGCTTTCAGAATCCACATTTGAATAAAAGATGCTGGATGATGAACATTTCGAAGAGCACTTGTTAATTCAATGATCAAACCGATTTTACGGATCTTATCCAAGGTTGGTAGATTTATTTGACAGCATAACGCTGTTATTGAACGAATCGAGATGCGTTAAATGCTGTTCTTATTATTGCACTGTAAGCTACTTTAATTCTCGATAAACGTTTGGGGATAACATGCCCAAATAACCACGATGTGGTATAGAAACGGAAGAATTTTTTTCAGTATGACTACTCTAAGTTCCTTGATAGACAGGATTGTACGCAATATTTTAATTAGATAATTGCGGCTTTTGAGTCCTGATATTAACTTTTCACATTGAATATTAAAGTTGAGGATATTATCTAATGTAAAGCCTAGAAATGTCAAATGATTAGTCTCAGCCGTCTTCCGGGATATAATTAATTTTTTAGTCTTAGAGGCATTTAACTTCATGCCTCGTGAACGGTACCATTCATCTAACTGGGTTAAGTCGAGTTGTACTTGATTCATGATTATGTCGTACTCTTGATCTTTATACGTGGTAAAGAGTAAGTTATCATCCACATAGCTACTTATGTTCAAATTGAATTTAAAACGATATAGCTATAGTGAAAAATAAAGGTCCTATACTTGATTCTTGTATTACTCCACGCTCAGAATTGTGAGATATAAACGGTGTGAGATATAAAAGGTGTTCCTTCAATTACATTCGTTCGCGATGTAAAGTAATCTTTCACTAGGGAGAGATATACTCCGGTGACCCCATGAGACTCAAGATCCAAAAATAATTGTTCTCGGAGAATTGTATCGAAGGCCTTTGAAATGTCTGTTTGGATCATTGGGTCCCCTTTTTTAAATATTGGAACTCGTAAATAAGATGTTTTCATAACATCTGGAAATTTCTCAGTTTGAATGATCATTTTGCACAACTCTAAAATTTTCCCGACCCCAAAAGTTTAACAATAATTTCCATGCTTAACAATAATTTCGCTGGTATTATAAGGTGCGTCACCTAAATATACGACCACCCATATTTTCCCTTGTCTGCAAGAAACAATAAAATAATTAAAACATTGCCACTGTATCAGATTCTCACAACTATTATTTATTGTCTCCAAAGAAAATAATGGAAAATAAACAACAACAAGAATAAGAATTTATAAAAATAGAAATTAAGCTATCCCATAAGTATAGGACCAGCATCACTTAATGCCGTTTTTAGAGCAGAAAAATTAACAAAGCAGTGATTACCTAATAGGGTTGCCTCCACAAAAACTTTCAAGTGGCTGTAAACAAGCAACTTAAACACAATGCCTCGTAACACCACCTTGTCAGACTATGAAAGGGGTCAAATTGATGCTTTGAAAGCTTCCGGAGTGAATGCACGAGGTATAGGAAAGGCTATAAGTCGGTCACATAAAGCTGTACTTAATTATTTGAAAGCTGGTGCTCAGTTTGTCCAGAAAAAGCGACCTGGGAGACCTCAGAAGACGACTAATCGACAAAAAAGGGCGATTATTAAAAAAATGAAAGATCCGACAACATCTTCGCGTGCAGTGGCCAATTCTGAAGATGTTCCAGTATCTAAATCAACTGTGCAACGGATTGTGAAGCAGGCATCATCTCTTTTGTACATGAAAAGAAAATAGCAACCTGCACTCCAACTGCACTACAAGCAGAAACGGTTGGCCTTTGCCCAGTCAGTGATGTTCTGGACAGAAGATTGGAAGAGAGGGGAGAAAAAATTCAATTTAGATGGGCCAGACGGCTGGCAATATTACTGGCATGACATCAGGAGGTCAGAAGAAATGTATTTCATATGGCAACAAGGAGGAGGATCACTTATGGTCTGGATTGGCTTCGGATAGAATGGTAGAACCAATTTAGCTATTGTTAGTGGAAGAATGAAGACTTCAGATTATCAAGATCTGCTTGATATTCATCTTTTACCGTTTGGGGAGAAGATTGGAGGGACCAGATGGATTTTCCAGCAAGATAATGCCCCAGTTCAACGTGCAAACAGCACATATGAGTGGTTTTTAGCAAATTGGGTGCAAATTATGGACTGGCCTGCCCTCTCTCCAGAAATCAATCCAGTGAAAAATGTATGGGGAGCTTTAGCCAGATCTGTTTACGCAGGTGATAAACAGTACCGCAATATAGAAGAATTAAAGCATGCTGTGTTGAATGCCTGGGAAGAAATTAATTCAGATTACCTGCAAAACCTGGTCACAAAAGGGATGATTTATTGGGCATTAAGTGATGCTGGTCCTATACTTACGGGACAGCTTAATTTCTATTTTTATAAATTCTTATTCTTGTTGTTGTTTGTTTTCCATTATTTTCTTTGGAGATAATAAATAATAGTTGTGAGAATCTGATACAGTGAAAATGTTTTAATTATTTTATTTTGTTTTTTGCAGACAAGGTAAAATATGGGTGGTCCTATACTTATGTGACGCACCTTAGAAGCATTCTTAACATCTTTAAGTTTAATTGAATTTATATAATTGTAAATTTGGTTAATATTTGGAACTTTCACCCCGGTAATCTGCTCGGAGCAGTGAATCCTACTTTCAATATAGGTTTTGGGTAAATGTACATCGCATGGGTTATTCAACCACTTTAGATATTCTAAGTTTTTATCTAGTGATAACGTTGTTTTGGGTCCAGTGTTGTTCTTGCGGATCAATTCCCACAAATTTAAATTCTTACATTGTGATAAAACTAGTGAACTTTTAGCCTTTATTAGCGTTAGGCGAATTTAAATTCTTTATTATCGGCCTCGGTGACTCAGGGGTTGCGTGATCGCCTCTGATGCCCGAGGACGCGGGTTCGACCTCCGGCTGAGGACGACGAGGAATTTTTCAGGGGGAAAATCCTGACATCACGCACTTCCTTCGAAAGGGAAGTAAAACCGTTGGTCCCGTGTAGTCGTTTGCCGGCTGCACGTTAAAGAACCCTTGCGAAGCAAAATTGCGGCCCCTATAACGCCGTGCTGAAATGACCGTGGCAGTTGAAAAGGACGTTAATACCAAACAAACCAACCAACCAAATTCTTTATTTGCTAATTTATTAACATTCCGTTTCATTGAAGTTTTATTTTTTAAGGAAATCTGGTACGTCTTTACTTTAGTCTGCCATCATTCAGACAGTTCCCTTGACCACCAGTGTTTGGGTTTGCCACTATCGGTTTTTTTCATGATTGTCATACCGACCTGTATAGCTGTAGTCATAACAATTTTTGTCAGTTCTTCTAATTTCTCGTTGGAATCTTCCATCTTTTCATATCTAGTCCAATCAGATTTTCGTAGTAAAGATTCTGCAAAATTTCATTCATATTTTTATAATTTAACGTCATTTCTGTGATTGTTCTGGGTGTCTTTAATAATTGCTGGTATATGATACATTCAAGTGTTATGCCGCAATTGTCGCAACGTGGTACCGTCAGTGTTGTAACCTTTCTTCCCTCAAAAGTCTGAGGAATATAAACATGATCAACGATTCTAGCTGTGTTCTCGGTAACTCTGGTTGGAATTTGATGATCTGATACAATTCTAAAATTTCCGCAGAAGATTGTAGTAAATTTAAGTCTGGGGGAGGGGTTAGGTAGGTTTAATGGATTTCATTGTTAAACATATGTTCGGAGAGACACGTTGTTGGATGTATTCCACTGAATGACAAAAACAAGGATTACCCACATTTTGATTTGGTTGATCAATAAAATTACACCCGATGAAATCGATAACGTGATTTCAACTGAAATTCCCAATTCAACTGTCGATCCTGGATTGTTTGCAATTATCACAAAATATATGATTCACCATGTATGGGTGATGAAAAATGCACAAAACGTTAATCAAGAGCATTGCTCCCAGAAACTGTTACTGGCAATGAAGGTTATCCACAATATCGTCGTCGATCAACCGATCAAAATGGTAAATCGATAATTCTAAAAGTCAGAAACGAAGACATTGTTGCTGATAATCGTTGGGTTGTGCCATATTTACCATTACTTTCAAAAACTTACAAAGCACACATCAATGTGCAATATTGTAATTCTGTAAAATCCATTAAATACATTTGCAAATATGTCAACAAAGGAAGCGATATGGCTGTTTTTGGAATAGCAAGTGAGAAAGGATCTGTTGATGAAATCAATCAGTATCAAATGGGGCGCTATTTGTAGCAATGAAGCTGTATGGCGTATTTTGTCATTTTCAATACATTAACGACATGCGACAGTTGTTCATTTGACAGTTCATCTCGAAAATGGACAACGTGTTTATTTTACAACAGAAAATGTACGAGAAAGAGCAAAGTCCACCACCAACATTAACTGCATTTTTTCATTATGTCAAACTGACACATTCTGTTATATTCTGAAGTACCAATGTATTTTACTTGGAATGCATCAAAAAAAGAATTTCAACAACGCAAACAAGGAAAAGCAGTTGAAGGTCAACGAGATTTATTTTCAACAGATGCTTTAGGAAGATTGTATACTGTTCATCCAAATCATGCAGAATGTTATTTTTTGCGTTTGTTATTGGTTAACGTTCGTGGACTAATATCATTTAATAATTTACGAACAGTTGATGGTCATTTGTGTTTAACATATCGAGAAGCATTTCAAAAATTGAATTTAGTTGCAGGCGATGCACACAGGGATAGTGCACTTGCTGACCCGTCAGTTTCTGCTCATCCAAATCAAATACGTACGTTGTTTGCAATAATATTATCTACATGTATACCTTCAAATCCAAAGGAATTGTGGGAAAAACATAAGAATTTTATAACTGATGATATTCTTCATTGACTACGTATAAGATGTTTAAACTGCGACATGCAATTCACACCAGAAATGCATAATGAAGCATTGATTTTGATTGAAGATAAATGTTTGGCAATCGTGAAAAAAGCATTAGCACAGCTGGGAATGACATCACCTAATCGGTTGGTAAATGACATATTTGATACTGAATTACAACGCGAACAATGCTTCAACATCAATGAATTGAATATATGGTATAATCAGATATTCAAAAATTGCTTCCATAACAAGAACAAGTTTATGATACCTTAATGCGAGAAAGAAATGATCAAAGTGGTGCACCAGGCAGGACGGGAAAAACATTTCTCATTTCATTGATATTGGCAACGATACGTTCACAAAATAATATTGCATAGGCGGTCGCATCATCTGGAATCGCGGCAACTCTTTTGGATGGTGGTCGAACAGCACATTCAACACTTAAATTGCCATTGAATATCCAGTGCATTGAAACACCAACATGGAACACTCAAAAAACACCAGGAATGGGTAATGCTCTGCAACAATGCAAGTTAATTGTATGGGATTAATGCACAATGGCGCATAAAAATCGTTGGGAGCATTGGATCGAGCATTGCAAGATGTTCATGGAAACGAACAGCCTTTTGGTGGTGCGATAATATTATTAGTCGGTGATTTTCGTCAGGCATTACCTGTTATACCACGTTCAACACCAGCTGATGAACTGAACGCGTTCTTAACAGCATCAAATTTGTGGAGACACGTTAATAAATAATTTATTATTTGACGACAAACATGCGTGTTAATTTGCAAAATGATTCTTCTGCAGAACGTTTTGCAAAACAATTATTGAATATTGGAAATGGCAAAATTACAATTGATGAATCAATAGGGTGCATTAAATTACCAACCGATTTTTATACTATCACACACTCAAAAGAAGAATTGATTCAGTGCGTATTTCCAGATATCACACAAAATTACAAAAGACACCAATGGTTAAGTGAACGTGCAATATTAGCTGCAAAAAATTTGGATGTAAATGTTATTAACATCAGCATTCCACATATGTTACCAGGCGAAACAGCTACATATAATCAGTAGAAATTAAAGCTGACTTAAAATGACACCTTAATCATGTCTCTAGGTCAATTAGAGCCTGGGTTGTGAAGGCTTTAAGATGGATCACTGTGCAAATTTTTTACATTTTTCAACAGCAATAACTCACAAACGAGATGTTTAAAATATCTAAAACTTAATGAATATGATTCACTTCCTAGTTTGAACACATGATTAAATTTTCATAAAAATTGGAGATGGTAAGGTCCAAAAATGATATGTTATTGGTTGATTTGATATGGAATGACCCTGAAGTGAATGAATGTCACACACAATTCAATTCATGTCATTTGAATTGAATACATTAATTGATATCGAACTTCAATTCATGTATTTACTTCATATATATGCTCAAAATTAGCAATAGCGAAGCGTTGCCGGATCCGCTAGTCATTATATAAAAAAACTATTACAGATAGAGAAAAATGGTTTCTACAATTTGTTTATCAACTCAAACATTTTTTTGATATGTTAGTAAAGTTCAATATGGGCACCATTTGTACCACGGAAACATGCAAGCGATATTCAACCTCTTCCCATGTTCTTGCCAGTATCAACCAAACTAACTGCAGAAACAATGCGGGATTTCAAATCCGTCACACTTTTGACTTTTTTTGCTGTACACTTTGTCCTTAAGAAAACCCCAAAGGAAAAAGTCTAGAGGTGTCAGGTCAGGTGAACGAGGTGGTCACAGCAAAGGCCCATCTCGCCTACCACCGCTGAGGGAATTTAGCATTAAGCGCATCTCGGACTGTTAACGCCCAGTGAAGAGGGGCACGATTTTGTATTCAATAAAGAATAACTCAAGTATAACCGATGAGGTTTTATCCTACATTACAACTCAGATGTTTAAATTATAAATGAAAATGGAAATTAGGATAGGTTAGTTTAGGTTGTGGCACAATTAGTTAGCGCATCAGCGTACTGAGCTGAACGTTCCTGGTTAGAATCAAGGCTGTGGAATTTTCTTTCCTATTAACATTAATAATTTAAACATTTGATGTGTGGCGTAGAATATCGATCTTTTTTTATAAAATAAGATTGACGATTGTCACCCTAATAAAAGAGAAAAGAAGAAACAAGGAAGACACAAAATAGAAGCAAGAAGGAAAGAAGAAAGATAAAAGGGAGATCACATTACCCAGTAGTCCAGGAAGGAAACGTTAGGTCCTCAAAATTAAAATCTAGAACGTGCCTCGGCTTCGGATTCTTCATGTGCCATGTCATATTCAGGGGGTGCTTCAAAATTTCTGTCACGAGGTCGCTGCTATGGCACTTCATTTTCTCCAGAATTTTTACGAGAAGATTTCGAATAATCTGCTAATATGTGTCATTTCAAGGTCTCTGTGGATAGACTGATTCTTTACGGTTCTCTTGTCTAGTTGGGTAGTTGTCCACAGGGTAACATTCTGAAATGATAATCCTGCATATGGTCTGAATAATCGTTTTGTACAGGAGTACCTTCTTGTCGACGCTAAGGGCAATGTTGTGGCCACAGAAATCATACTGAATTGATCTTTTTCACTTTGCTCAGGGCATACGTCACGTGATGGTTCCAGCAAAGCTTAAAGTCCACAATCATACGAAGGTATTTGTAGTTATCGACAAGTTATAAATTGTCGTAAAAAACGAGTGAGTTTGGGGGGTGCTTACGCTTCCTGTTCAAGTACATAGCTTTCTTTGCACTGACCGATATTCATTTGCAATCGGCAGATATTGAACCAGCATTCACAGTCTTTTAGAAGAAACAGCATAAGCAGGGTAATGTGCTCACATTATCACCACTATATCATCTACAAAAATGCATAGTTTGCATTGGTCGGGCTTCGGAAAATCGTGAACAAAGTAGTGGTATAGTTGGGATCCAAGAACACAGTCTTGTGGTACTCCGGCTTTCGCATCACGAGGTGAGGAAACATCATTGCCAATTTTGGTTCGGTAATACCTGTTTGTAAGAAAGGAATGTGCTATCCCAACCAAGTCCGAGGGAACGTCGTCTCTGAACATCCTGTAGAAAAGTCCATCATCCCAAACTTGGTCGAAGGCTTTGCTTAAATCTAGAAAGATAATACCGCAGTACAGGGGGTGCTCAAATCTTCGACGAGCCTCTAAACTTTCATCTGGCAGGAATGATTGGTACAAAAACCAGATTGCTTTTGTCGTACTTTGACACTATAGCGATCCTTGAAATCTGGCCAGGACTGTCTTCGCTAGGATCTTAGAGATAGACAGAACCAAGCCTATAGGCCTGTAGCTCACAGAAAGCGTTGAATTTTGCTCAGGCCTTAGAATACTTAGGACGAGAGATTTCTTCTAACAGCTGGAAACTAAGTAAACTTCCAGCAATCATTAATAGTCTTGGCAATTTCATAAATCAGATGCTTCCGAAAATTCTTCTGAGCACCACGTCTTCTTCTTGAGCTTCGTAATTATGCTGCTGATCTTTTCAGCCTCGATACTAACCTTCGACAATTGCTGTGGTTCTTAATAATACTTCCGAAGATGTTGCGAAGCATTTGTACCTCCTCATGGACGCTTCGCGCTAATCTGTTGTAATTAGTCTTGAGCTAAGGTTCACGATATCGTGGCCAAAGTTTTTGGATATTATTTCTTTGATCTATTAATTACGAATACCTGGAGTGAGCTCGGCGTGATTGGGAGGCTTGCCACTCGAGGGAACGGCGTTAGCATCGACAGCATCTCTGATAGGCTTGGTGATGGATATGATCAATGTCATCTGTACAAAGCACATCGTCAAGCGAGCTGTTACAATCCGATCAGAGTCCTCTGAAAAGTTTCCAATCTTGTTGATGCTTCACTTCTTCCTTCAGGTTGGTATCAACATTATCGAAGATGGGGGTTACTGGCTTATTTATGGTCCGAGGAAAGCTCGTCAATCATGAAGATATTTTATATTATAGAATCCTTTCAAAACTGCGATATTCGGCACATGGCTAGTGGGCGAATAATCCCAAAAGTAAGTGTCCTCCACAGGACCAGCAGCGAAGATATCGTCCTTAAATACCTGTAGAGAATCATATCGTTATCGTTTTGCGTTCTGAAGTTCCAGCTTGGGTGCTTGGCATTAATCCTGATCACCAGCCAGGATAACTGGAATATCACCACTACCGAGTTCATCGAGCTCACTAAGGTAAAGAGGATGTTCAGGCGAATTGTAGAGAGCCACGAACTTCATTTCACCAAGGGAGACATCATTAGTTATGATAGTGGACGATTCCATACCTGTTGTAACGGACCCCTCGGGTTGATTTTTTTCGTTGAGTCTTTTGCTACAAAAAAGGAATTCTTGAGTACCTCTTTCTTGAATTCACTGGCGACTAACCTTACCTGGTATCATCGGAAGTTCATCCTGAAATGATATCTGCTGAGAAACGTATTTATTTATTGAGAATTTTGGTGACCGGAAATATATGCCTAAAGTTCTTTGACTATACTATGTTAAATCTTGCCCACCGCTAATAGTTGGATTTCAATAATACGTCTATTGAACTGTTTCCCGGCGGATACCAGGAGCGACTATTTCGTGCTGACAAGAATAAAATTGTCTTCGCGAGATTGTTGTGAATCAAAAGAAAAAAAACAATGAATAATCTACGAGTTGCTAAGTGAAGTGAAAAACTTTGGAAAAAAAATAACAGACAATTTTTAGACTTGGAAGGCGAAGAAACTTCAAGATGGCCGCAAACACTAACCATCTGTTGTTCCTTCATAGAATTCCAAAACCTCCTGATGTACTTTATTGAAAACTAGTTGTGTCCGCGGCTACGCCCACTAAGAAGTCAAGAGCGGAGAAAGACAGAGCAGAAAAAAGTACAAATACTGCAGCCAAAGTAGAAGAACTAAACAACAACCAATACGCAAAGAAAAATTCCAAGTCCGTAATTAGAGTTGCCTTCAAGAGTTTCAAAACCGGAGTTAGAGTTGCCACCTTCGCCAAACAAAAAATATCCATCAAATTAATAATTTTTCAGAGAAATTAACAATCCTCATTGAAATTTAATTTTTCTTTTACATTAAACATTGAAAATTCAGCAAATGGACTATTATCAAAAACATACCTTTTTATACAGGTTGGCGTACTTTCTTAAACGTCCAAAAATCCCCCGTTTATCCATGATTTTGAGTTGGCACTGAATTCGAAACCTTCAAAGTAACTCGCGAATTAAAACATTACTGGCAAGCGACATACTGTATATTGGCAAGCTTTTGAACATCACATGGATCACGTGTTTGTATTCACCCGTGGGTATGTGGCATTTTTCCGCAGAAAAAAGTAGTCTAAATGTTGACCCATACTATAAGCGAAAACCATACTAAGTTTATAAGCTAAAACCAGCACGTTCTTCATTTGAATCTTGCGTACGTAAGGGGACAGTCCTTCCTCACGTGCGTCGGCTTTTTGCAATAACAGCAGCATTGCGTTTGCTCCTTTTATGACACAAAGACCTGTTCTCTATGCAATACAAGGGAATCTGAGATATCTGATTCCAGACGCTTGTCAAAAACCACATCCCCTGTCTAGAGACGTGGCGAATCAGGGTGTACAGGAGAAGTGACAAGCACTTTGCCGTACCCCGGCATAAATGTTTTCACATACGCCGATGCTCAAGTGGCCTCGGTCAGCGTGATTAAAGTGGACGGTGGTTTTGCCTGCATTCACACTCTCCACATCTATGACGCGATCAGCGATTGCTCTTTGAGGGCAGAGCAATCGCCATTCGGTGTTCGAAACCCTTTGCAAAACTTGAAACGCAGGCTCCTCCGACGTAAGCACCGACGTCTTAGTATAAATCTTTCATAAGCTTACGATAATCCGTCCTTACTTACGAAACTGAGAAACAGCCGAAAAAACGCTCCCTATACAGCCGTTTACCATCCAACATTATTTTCATTGCTTGGTCATTCTGGCAATTTTCAGAATGGGTTCCAATTCTCCTTTTTCTCTTCTGTCTCATTTTATATTCTTTTTCTTCCTTCTTATTTTACTTTGCTCGCTGGGGATCTGCTGATGAGCATGCCGACGTTTTTTTCTCTTGGCTAGGTGCAATTTCTCTCTTAAAGTTGCTCGCTCGCTCTTGCTGCAGTGGCTCTCCATGATCGACGTCACTCACCTTACGGGACGAAATTGAGGTCATCCAAATGAGATGACACCATCCCGCCACTAAAACCACAGTGATAATCGTTACTTTTCGTTGGTGGCCTTTTCCTCCTCCTATGAAGTTTTCTCTTCTTTTCCTTCTGTGCGAAAAAAATTAATCTTTATTATTGCTTTGCTGAATTTTCTTAGCTTTTCTCTGCAGTTTCAACTCTTCTTTTCTCCAAAAATGTTCTTCTAAATATCCATTTTTCTCTTTTTCAACAAATTTTATCTTATTTTTACTATATCTATTTTAAGCAATAATTTGTCCTTATTTTTCCTTATCTTTTTCTCCCTAGAAATCTTCTCTGGTAAATAATGGCTTATATTAACATCTCTTTTCTTTCATCTTGAAGTATTTCCCTTGACTAGGATCCACCAATGATCGAAATTCGTTCACATTTCTGAGAAAAAATATATAAGTGTTATTGTTCTAGCCTCAACCTTGCTTATTAATAAATTTTGAAGAATGAAAAATAGATAACGCAATAAATATCCAAAATGCATGACATTTCTGACACTCCCGATTCATTTCACCACAATGATAACTTTGAAAATTTCTCAGAATAATATTTAAAGCACATCTAAAGGTATCTATCGAATTATTTTCTAAATACAATGTTTATATTAACGCGAAATTGTCCCTCCCTATCTCTGCGTCTCTCCCCCCGTACCACTCTGGCAAATTCAGGTCTGTTTCGGACCAAAAATCGATAACTTTTTTTTTATCTAAAGAAAGAGTGTTGAAATTTGCACAAACAAAGTAGTATATGACGCTTCCAAGGAATTACTTTTTATTAGAATTTTTCTTAATACAAAATTTTTAAAAAATAAATAAAAATTAAAAACTTCAAAAATTTCCTATTTATTTTATTTTTAACTAAAAATATTACTTTCAAAGTGTATGAAAATACCCGGTGGGCAAGAAATAACGTGAGGTGTTCAGAGCTCGCTAGCGGGAATTCTATTAGGCCAAATGCAGTATATTTTGGTGTATATGCAGTTTCGATTTCTGCAAAAAAAAAAATAGTACCAAAAGTCGCCATAGGGGGCGCTTATTTCAAGAAAACAATGAATACATTTGCATAAGCGCGTTCCGTGTTGAGCAATCATAACAAAAAAAGGCAAGGCTGAGGATTTCCCATCATTCACGAACGAATGGCCTGACGATGACGCTTACTCTGCCTGACCGGGCCTTATTAGTCAAGTTGTTTTATCAGAAGAGCGACAATGCAAGTGCTGCCCTTCGTGAATTCCGGCGATTGAAAACGTTACGAAGAGGACCGAGAGCATAACTAACTTACGGAAAATGAGAACTCTAGGAGAACAACCAGGCCGGAATCTACCAGAACTCTAGGAGTGCAACCAGGCCGGGGACGCAAACGAATCAGGCAGCAACACGTTAAAGAAGTTGCAACTGCTGTTGTGGAAGAGGAGATGACTATTGTGCAGGGTACCAGCAGTGCACACGCAATAGCACGCCAAACAGATATCCCATATTTGACTGTGAGGAAAATATTGCATAAGATATTGACATTTTATCCCTATAAACTCACAATTGCTTCCTGGAGATGAACGTACCCGAACTGACTTTTCGTTGAGATTTTTAGAACGTATGGAAATGGATGATGCATGGCCATGGCAAATTTTATGGAGTGATGAGGCACATTTTTATTTGAATGGTGATAACAATACCCACAACTGCCGTATTTGGGCTGCATCAAATCCACAAGTGTGTCTGCCAACTCTTATGCATACACCGAAACTAACAGTATGGTGCGGCTTTACTGCTTCTTTCATCATCGGCCCGTACTTTTTTGAAGAAATCCGTCCCCGTGGACCGGTGACTTGTTCCTTCAATTCTGCCAGGTATGCCGATATGCTTGAGAATTTTGTGATACCACGATTGCAGGAAAAGGGTTGTCTGGATTCTACCATTTTATGCAGGTTGGTGCGCCACCGCACATCGGACGTCAGGTGCAGCAGATCTTGCGAGAACTTTTTTCAGACAACAGAATAATTAGTCGTGCATTTCCCATGGTATGGCTACCCAGGTCGCCTGATCTCAACCCTTGTGATTTTTGGTTATGGGGATATTTGAAAAGCCTTGTGTATCAAGCACATGTTCCTGACCTCTCAACCTTATAGGATCAAATAACGTTACATATCAGACTAATTAATGCAGATATGTTGCGAGCTGCCGTAGAAAATGTCGTGTACCGCATGCAGCTATTGGAACAGCACACTGGTGGTCATATTGAAACACATTTGTAATTAAAAATAAAACATTGTTTATTGTTGTTACTAAAGTTGGTTTGTACGGTATTTGTTCATTTGACAATTAGGTATTCATTGTTTTCTTGAATTAGCGCCCCCTATGGAGACTTTTGGTACTATTTTTTTTTTTTTTTGCAGAAATCGAAACTGCATGTTCCACTAAGTATATACACCAAAATGTAATGCATTTGGCCTAATAGAATTCCCGCTAGAGAGCTCTGAACACCTCACGTTATTTCCTGCCCACCCGTTACTTTAAAATAGCTTAGAAAACGACTAGAATACATAAAATGCTTACCTACTAATTATAGAAATACACTGCTTTGCAATGAATTTGTCCCACCAACAAGAAGTTATCCGGTCTTATCCATATTTAGTGGGGGGGATTCGTCTACCTCCGATTAGATGCATATTCCCGGGACATGACCATTTGGGTTGATACAATGTGTCCGGGTGCCGGTAAATTTCATCAGTTGACTTCTGTGTGAGACGTTCCATGCAGTCAAGAGGAAACAACTGCCTTGTGAATGCACAGTATTGTAATCCGCACAATGGTCTCAATGACGTGACGATGACAATGACAGCTGTTCACGCAATTAACGGACTTTGAACAAGGTCGGATTACTGGTCTCTCCGAGGCTGGATGGTCAACCAGACGGATTGCTGTCCATGTGTCGCGGGACGCACGGACGGTAGGCCGATGTTGGAGGCAATGGCGAGAGGAAGGCACACATGTCAGCAGACCAGGCTCTGGGGCCCGGAGAAACACGTCAGCTCCTACCGATAGGCAGATACTGAGAACAGCGCTTGCAGACAGAACCATCACCCTGTGGCAACTGCGTGACAACATCACTATTCCCATTACTGCTCCAGTGTCAAGAGCGACAATAGCACGCTGGTTACACGCCGCGACAACGTCTGCCAGGCGTCCATTGTTGTCTTCGACACCTGAGCATCGCGTGATACAACTGGAATGGTGTCATGAACGAGTGGGCTGGCAAATGGAATGGGACCCGATGGTCTTCAGCGACGAATCCCGCTTTTGTTTGGACACTGGCGACAGACGCGGACGAGTGTGACACAGACCATTGGAACGTGCCAATGAACAATGCATCCGATATCGCCATCATGGGCCAACACCCGGGATCATTGTCTGGGGTACCATCGGCTACGATACCAGAACGCCTTTAGTCACCATCCAAGCACAGAGATTCTGCAGCCCGCATTACTGCCCTTTGTGCACACTATACCTGGCGCAGTCTTTCAGCAGGATAACGCCAGACCACACACGGCAAACATGAGCATGGCACGTCTGCATGATGTCAACTGCCTGCCATGGCCTGCGACGTTCCTGGACCTATTACCAATTGAGCACGTGTGGGACATGTGGAACGTCGTTTACGATCACCCCGCATTCTCCATGAGCTGACACAGCAGGTTCATCTTGAGATCACACTGTTAAAAACATTTTTATGGCCAATGTACCCTGTTGCCCATTCCACTGACCCATGGTTACTAAAACGGCAAAGTGTTTACTTGCTCAAGGTCACTGCCTCACAGTGTCACCACCTGGTCGAGGCTGTCACTACGCATTTCAAAAATTCCCGTTTTTTTGGATCACCCTGTACTTAGGCATCTTCAGGTTCTGAAATCAGTTCGTTGACTTTCAAAAGCTGCAAAGTATTTTCATCAATTTCCTGTACATATTTGTTATACGGTTTCAAATGAACATCAACTGTAGGATTTTGAGAATGAGTAATTAGCCAGTTTTAGAATTTAGAATTTATTTACATTAATTATGCAAATTTAATAATTTATTCGCGTTATGATAGTTTTTTGGATCGTAATTTTAGCATTTTGAAAGATTTAGAACGGATTCATAGACGGTAAAGAATTAATTAATAAATATTATTTCTAAATATTTTTTCTGTGTTCGATTTAAGAAGCCCTTATTCGGTGCCAGAATTGCTGTCAACAGCAAGGGGAACGTTAAGGATTCAATTTACACTTTACAGAGTAGGGTTGGTTTGACTTTTGTTCAAGGACCCAAGAGTATTGGCAGAGTTAGAAAAG
>JAHWFO010034239.1:78819-93379 GCA_023313115.1 Rhysida immarginata
GGAATATTCGCAATATCTATGCTTGTAGCTTCTATCTAAAACAATTGCTTCTTATCTAATATTTCTTTAAATACTTTAGCTTTCTTTGATATACTACTATTTTGTGATTCTTGTAATACTAGCTTTGAAAAATATTAATATCTTTTTAAACGTCTTCGGCTTACTTTAACTATGCATCTATATTGGGTGAAAAGTCTCCATTTCGTACTTGCCTGATTGGGATGGAATGTACCGCTTCTAACAAACAATCCCGAAACGTTTTATCATCCATATAACCCAATGCGTTTGAAACCGACAATGCTACTGACTGCCTACACACATTTTTAGCACATTTACTATATATAGAAATATGCTTACGTGATCGGTTTGTCCAGCCGTCCGTCTGTCCGTCCGTCCGTCCGTCTGTAGACAATCCCACAATTCATTGCGTTGCATGTATTGAATTGCATGTATTGCAATCTCTCAATTCATTCAATCATGTCTTGAATTGCTGGAAGAAACGAATTATCCTAGCATTTGGTAAAACGCGTGTTGAGAATACGGGTTCGGTTCTGCGCGTGCTCTAAACGTTAATGAGATGGTGTGCGTGCAGGATGCACGTGTTTGACGATTATTAAAAGGGCAGTTCGGTCCCTAAATCAAGAGAATTTTTTTATTCCTAGGGAGCTTAGCATTTATTATGATAACTTGAAAACGAATTAACTTTTTCACAGTCTGTTTTCACCAATCCATTAAAATGGGACAGAGTACGGAGAAGTACGAACGTGAGATAGCAGGAATAAGTACGTGCTCTAATAGCACGTGCTTTAATGGTACCATTATGATACTCTCTTAAACATTTCCTATATAAAGATATGGCATGTAATATATCAAACAAATTGTCACAACATATCATGGAGGAATATAAAAGAATAACTAGTGATAGCAAGTATCGGTCTAATGGCACGTGTACGTGCAAGGATGTCTCATGAATGAATATAACGGTATATAGTGATGTCTGAATTGTTTAGTAGTACGTGTTTTAATGGTACCAAGTGGTACCATTGGAACTTTCAATGCTAAGATATGGCATGTAATATATCAAACGATCGTAATAACGTGCCATGAGTGAATATCACGTGTAAATAATGATCATAGTTATTGGTTTAGTAGCAGGTGCCCTAATGGTGCACTATGAAACCATATGGTACCCTTAGAACTTTCAATGCTAAGATTTGGCATATAATATATCAAACGACTTGTAACAAGGTGCCATGAGTGAATATCACGAGAAAATAATGATAATGGTTATTGGTTTACTAGCACGTGCCCTAATGGTGCCCTATGAAACCATATGGTACATTGGAAGTTTCAATGCTAAGATATGGCATGTAATATATCAAACGACTCGTAACAACGTGTCATGAGTGACTATCACGAGAAAATAATGATAATGATTAACAGTTTAGTAGCACGTGCCCTAATGGTGCCCTATGGCATGATATGGTACCATTGGAACTTTCAATTCTAAAACATGGCATGTAATATATCAAACCACTCGTAACAACATGTAATGAGTGAATATCATGAGAACATAATGATAATGGTTATTGGTTTACTAGCACGTGCCCTAATAGTGCCCGATGAAACCATATGGTACCATTGGAACTTTCAATGCTAAGATATGGCATGTAATATATCAAACGACTCGTAACAAGGTGCCATGAGTGAATATCACAAGAAAATAATGATAATGGTTATTGGTTTACTAGCACGTGCCCTAATGGTGCCATATGATACCATATGGTTCCATTGGAAATTTTAATGCTAAGATATGGCATATAATATATCAAACAACTGGTAATAACCTGCCATGAGTGAATATCACGTGTAAATAATGATAATTGTATTGGCTTAGTAGCACGTGCCTTAAAGGTGCCATGTGATACCATATGGCACCATTGGAACTTTAAATGTTAACATATGGCATGTAATATATCAAACAACTCGTAACAACGTGCCATGAGTGAATATAACGAGTAAATAATGATAGTGGCAATTGGTTTTGTAGCACGTGCCGTAATGGTACAATACAGAATTTATAGAACTTTTAATGCTAAGATATGGCGTGTAATATATCAACCAAGTCCTTACGCGTTATTAGATCTTTTGTTATCCATAGCTTATTTGAATCAAGAGTATAGTACTCTTAGGCTTAATGGTATCTAAAACTCATTACTAATTAATTTAATAGTAGTCAATCGCTTGCTTCAGTAAGACTTTAGTAATTTAATATGAAAATCTAATAGATGCTTACACATAACGCTTCAGCAATTGAGGCTCACTTCGTTTAACATTATGTGAAAATTCTTACAAATTAAAGAACTTTTATTTTTTCAAGTGTATGAGGAATAACTTCACTCTCCTTTTACCTTTCATTCTTCAAGTTTATTTTTTAAATTCTCTCTATACGTTAGCCTATTTAAATAGTAATTTACAATTTAGTTTTCATATTTATTTATTTACTCTCAAGTGTTTTAAAATGTTGGTTAATTCTTTATATCCATGTACGATGCTATAACAAGAAAATGTGCTCCCTTTATCCGCTTTGGCGGTAAAATCATTCTTGTTTAATTTGGTATCTTTAATTATTCCTTTATACCGTCGAAGTTCCTCCATTAAATCTTCTTTGGAAGGTATATTTAAATTCATTTTATTGCTAGCACTATTATCTTCAATTTTCTCATTTATATAATTTTCTTGATTATTCACTGTATTAGAATTTTCCCTTGCTGAGAAATCATATTCTAATATCTTCTGTAGTCGGTAGGGGAAAGGTCCAGAGAGTACAGGTGTTCCACCAAACTGTAACCATGAGTTTCCTGGGGTGCAACGGGGGTTTAGGGAACTCTCGCGGGGGTTCATCAGCATCAGCCACTGTTCTGACCGTTTTCTATTGTCGTATAGGAGCCACTTCTCGTCGCAGGTGACAATGCGATCAAGAATCCCCGCTTCTTCATGGCGCAAAAGCAATTCCGTACACACTTTCAACCGACGCTCTTTTTGGTTTTCCGTAAGTTCAAGTGGGACCCATTTGTCCTGTTTTTTCACCTTGCCGATTGTCTATTGATAGTCGACGCTGATACAGGTCTTGAACAGTTTTTGATGGGTCCTCTTCTACATATCGCTTCAGATCAGGGTCATTCAACACGTTGGGCGGTCTGCCGCGTGGATCATTTGTCAGGTCCGTCATTCCCGCCCGGAATTTTTGGAACCAACGTTGGTTGGCAAGAAACTTGGTGTGGAATTATTATTTGTAGAAACCGCTACGCCGCTTTATATTTGTAGCTTACCTTTACCGAAATCGGCAACTCTGTGTAAGACTTAGAGACCAGTTCTTGGTGTTTAATTCCCTTCTTGATGAAAATTAGAGACATATCTTGCAGTAATTCGGTCTTGTTTGGAGTCATTCGGTCTTTACTGTACACAAAATAAGTAGAGGAGGAATTTGAAGTAGAGGAGTAATCGAAGTAGAGGGGTAACTATGTAGTTGAAGTCTTGGCTTGACTTGAGGTGTGTTTCACAGTGTAAAGCAACGTCGATTTACTACTTCATCAGATAGTTGTGAAACTCGATACGCTGATGGGGAATCCCTGTAGCGTTCCGTATCACGCACCGAAGTTCCCCTTTGTTGATCATAATATAACGTCGAGCAGCCATGTTTCAATTAGTTGGTGCCGGCCAGGTGGCCGAGAGAGCTAGGGCGTAGGCTTTCTGGTTCTCGAGTCCGCCTGGTCGTGGGTTCGAATCCCGCCGTGGGCATGGATGTTTTTGTTTGTCCTGGGCTGCGTACAGATATAACTTGTGTAAAAGGCGCAAAATGACCTCAGTAGTCGACGCCAAAATTTCTAAGAAATCAAACTAATTAGTTGGTCGCCAGGAAACGTTTGCTTAGATCAATAAATGGATGACATAAACGTCCAAGTTTTTTATACAGGGTGCGGCAGCGTTCATAGCGTAATATTAATAGCACATCAGTAGGAAATAAATGCTTTTTATTTATTGCTCTTTATGTCAAATAGTAGTTGCAAGTATGCCATTTGTTAATTTGTAAGTCAATATTTGATTGGGTTAATTAATGTTTGAATTTGAGTCCTGTCAAATGATGTCCCCGCTGCACAAAACATTCATCTAAGTGGCGTTGGAATAATGATTATTGGAATAAATGTTGAATGTGGGTATCGACCAATTGTGGTTTCAACAAGACGGAGCGATCTCGCATACAGCCAGAATTTGCATAGCTTTCTTGCGACAGACCTTTCCAGTGAGAGTAATTTCTCGTTATGGTGACATCTCCTGGCCGCCTCGATCACCTGATCTTTCATGTGCAGACTTTTTTTTGGGGGGGGGCTATCTCAAGCAAGAAGTTTTCAGAACACGTTGTGCCACCATTCCTGAGTTGAAGGATCGCATCAGAACTACCCTGGGCAATGTCCCAGGGAATACGTTATGCCGAGTTTTGGAAAGCTTCCAACGCCGTCTAGATGAATGTGTATTGCAGAGGGGGCATCATTTGACAGGAGTCATATTCAAAAAGTAATCCACGCAATGGTCAATGACTTACACATTTGTAAATGGCATACCTTTAACTATTAACTAACATAGAAGATAATAAATAAATTACACTTACATCCTAATGGTGTGCTTTTAATATCCTACTATGAACGCTGCCTCACCCTGTACATATCTTGCGAATCTTAGATATTAAGGCTTTTTTCGTCCAGTTTAGACACAGCACCTGCAAAAGATTGTCCGGGGTCACTTTCGAACTAAGCATCCTTTTAACCTGGATGTACTTAAGGGAAGGCGCGCACTGAGGTGGCGTGGCAGTGGCGTGGTTAAGAAGTGGTCGTGGCAACAAGGTGGCGTGGGAGTGGAGTGGTGGCGAAGTGGTGTCGAAGTGGTTTAACGCGCATTGAAGTGGCAAGTATCATATCGTGCCACCGACTTGCACTTACAAGGGAATCCCTCGAACATGTATGTCACAGATTTCCACCAAATTGAAATATGTTACTCAATTTCTTAATTTCTCAATTACTTTGATAATGTTCACTGATTGTTATAATCATCAAAGTAATTTAGTTATATTATCCTTATGTCTAGTAGTCACTTTACTCATAAATTTAATTTTGTCGTATAATATTTATTACAAATTATTTTAAATTCTAGTTGATTGTCTTTTAATTAATATTTTAATGTTATCCAAACTTTATGGTTTAATTTACTTTTATTTTTTTATCTTTACAATCATACTACACTATTTACAATTAGATTTTATAATTGTTTTTTTGTGTCTAATTTTTATCCACTATAATGATATTTAAACACTTAGAGACTAATTGTATTTTTTAATACATATTTTTTTTATATATTCCTTGTTCGTATTTATTTTTTTAAGTTTATTTCTCTATTTCTTGCTATTTCTCCACTGCTCTCTGTCGTTTTGACTTTATTCTCGGTTTATCTTTTTCGTTTGCTGATATAATTTCATAATTTTGTTTTATAATTTGTTTCTCTCTTTTTTCTCTTTTCCTTTCTTTCCTGTCTACCTATTTTATTCATTATTTTAGTTATTAGTGTGCTCTCCAAATTAATCTTCCACTATTATTATTTTTATTACTTTCATTATTTTTATTACATTTTTAATATTTTTTTACACCTATTATTATTATTATTATCACTATTTTTTCTCTTTTTTTCTCTCTTATACTAAGTTACTCTATACATCTAGAAAATGAGCTTTTTTCTACCATTACCACTTGACTCAGTGAATTCCTCTTTAAAGGAAATTCATTCAGCATATATAAATCAATATTTCTCTACATTTAACTTAAATATTAGAAGCATTAGATCTAATTTCAATTCTACTGTCGTTGCCCTGGACTGTATTGACATACATCCGAACATCATCACCTTTACTGAAACCTGGGCCTATTCTGAAAATGATATTCCACCAATTCCAGGTTATAATAATATTTCAATTAATCGTACCAACAAACGAGGAGGCGGTATTTGTCTTTACTTTAAAGAAACATTTAAAGTTAAGATCCTTTCTCATTTTTCTTTAGTTACCAATGATTTTGAAATTTTAACCGCAAGTATTAATGATAAATATAATTATTACGACTTATCGTCCTCACTTACTCTTTCATTAATTTCACTTACTCTTTTATTGTTCAAGACAATAATTATTACACTTAATTGTTATCTGATTTTTGAATGATTTTTAAGAATTTTTTGTGGTAGATTGTCTCAATTCAAATGGTTATCATTTGATCTGTAATTTAATTTTCTAATCGATGCCTTGAATTTTTTTGAATTTTTTTCTCCTTTTTGAATTTCCTTACTCAATTATTGTATTGTTTAATTAACCTATTATCTACTAACCGAACTATTTGTATTTACTCTGTATATTTGAACTTATAACACCCACCAAGTCCCCACTCGTCGGTCATAGACCATACAGGTCTTGGTTGTGTGCCATTGTAATTCTAACACTTAAATAAATAAATAAATAAATAAATAAATAAATAAATTGAAGCTACAATAGATGCTTGCAAAATAAGAGTGCGGATTTTTGTTTCTTTCAAAATAAAACACGAAAACGAAAATATTTGAGCCATTGTTAAAGCGGTGTATTAATGCGCTTAACGAAAATTCTTTCTTCCACTACTCACAGCAATAAGCACGAATCCAATTCAGATGAAATAGACAGCAGCAGATGGCAATTGAATGACTTCTCAAATTTCTAAACAAACTTAGTTTTTAAAATAGATTATTACAATTAGCTAATTGCCTTCCAATAAAAAATGTCTAGAGTAATTAATAACCATTTCCTTAATTTATTATTTCATTTTATTAAATAATTCTGTAATCAAACACGGGGCTGGCTTCATGTGCAACGTCGAGTAATACGTTGCGTTGGTGAGGGGGTATGTATTGCGGTGCTTTAAAATTTTTAAAAAAAATAGTATTCATGGATGCCTACCTCATCATATAAATTATTTCGAGACAAATAATTGTACAGCAAAATTAAGGTTTTATGCTTAATAACACTGCTCTAACTGCAATTCTTGGTCGATTGCCGCTAACAAGTTTGCTTCCCCTCTTTCCACCATGTTTTTTGAACTCTGCGCACTTCCGGGGCGCTTCACTGGCGCGCAAGGCTATCGCTTCCACAGTGTGCTTGGACGCAAAAAAAGGCTATCTGGGATTCCCTTGTTAGTATGTCATCCTCAGAAGATGAAGATGCTGTTTTTTTGTGCAACTTGCTAATTTTAATATACAAAATCATCGCAGAAAAGAGTGTCCTTGGATTCACCCTCTTTGGAAAAAAAATATGGAATATACGACGTATAAAGACATGATTTAAATTTAAACGACGATAAATTCAATCTTTTTTTTCGAATGAAGAAAGTAACATTTTGCCAATTACTTGAACGGATATATATGAGAGAAGGATGAGACACAAAAACCCTCGTTAAAAATAAAATAAACAAAAAATAAATTAATAATAATTAATTGATTTAAGGAGTTTAAATGATTAATTTAAATTTAAATGAGTTCAGTCTCCTTATAATGGGGAAAATCGTGAATTAATAAAAACAAAATATAAATAATAAATAAAGTCACCAATCTTGAAGAAACTTGTGAGATGGATGTAGTCTATTGAAGATGTTGTTGATAATCTTGAAGTACAGATGAAATTTTGAATAGACTGGGTTTATTTCTACTATCAACATTTTATGTTTCTTACATTAGAATAAATAAATAAATAAATAAATAAATAAATAAATAAATATGAGAATGCGAAACTGCGGTATTGTTACGAGAGTGCTAAACTGTGGTGTTGTTACGAGAGCGGGAAACGCCGGTGTTACCAGCTATAATGAAAGACGATCAAGAATTCAATATAAAATTTGTTGGTCTTGTAGAGGCCCATGCCTGCCTTTATGACAATTCTAGAGAAGACTACCATTTGAAGCATGTGCAAGAGCGAGCCTGGGCCGTAATTGTGTAACAAATTGGGAAAGAAGGTAATTCAAAAGCAGTTATTTTTCTGAAAAACTTATTTTAGATTAAATTGATCTACATTTAAACAGTCCGTCAGAATTTTGACGTCATATGGAAAATTTCTTGAACATAAATGAATATTAATTTCCTTTCTTTAATTTAATTTAATGCTTACGTACTTTTTGCATCTAAAATTAAATCTTCATACAAAAAATCTTTTTTGACCTTTAAGTGAACCGTCCACGGTGAAAAAAAAATTGCAAAGCTTGTCTCGACTCATAATGGCTGGATTAGTAGCTCTTCTTTGGTTTGAAAATGACTGATTGCGCTGCTGTTCTTCATTTTCGATATCCATATCTGAATCTGTCCCTTTGTTCCCTGTGGGTGCGAAAACACGCCTTCTTCGCTTTTAATAAAATTATGCAGTACGCAAACAGCTTGGACAATAATGTCCAAATTCTCCACTTTGAGTCCCATTGTTGTATGTAGAATTCTAAACTTGGATGACATCATTCCAAAAGAGCGTTCAACTGATTTACGCCCTCTTGACAATCTGCCATTCAATACCCGCTGTCTGTTTGATAAGCCTCTTTTTGGATAGGGCTTCATCAGATTACAGGTCTTTATTTTCATCAGCAGCAAAGTAAAATGGAAAATTAGTCTCTTGCCCCGGTAATGGAGATGGATCTGGCAAATCAAGGTTACCACTAAATAGTCGTTTTCCAAAATTACTTTCTTTTAATGCCCTACCGTCACTATTTCGGCCATATTCACCAACATCAATGGTCAAAAAACGTCCATCTGCGTCTGACACCGCCCTCAAAACAACGGAGAAGTACCCTTTATAATTAATAAATTCAGAACCGGATTTTGGTGGACGGCGGATCCTGATGTGTTTTCCGTCTATACTGCCAACACAATTAGGTAGGTTCCAAAGTTCACAGTATCTTTTGGCTGAATTTAACCATGTTTCTTTAGTAGGAGTAGGGAGAAATTCTGGTTGCAGAACGTTCCAAATTACTTCTGAAGTGCTTGCTATTATTTCCCTTACAGTAGTATGACCTCTCAGGAAGTAACAAGAGAGTGCTTTCACATTACAACCGGTGGCAAAATACCTAAAAAAATAATATCAAAATAGAATCAGTTTAGTGTGTAAAATGTAAATCAAATGTTAATTAAAGAGCAAATTTGAAAACAAAATTTAAAGTTTATGGTAATACTTGATTTATTACTAAATAGTGTTTTTTTATTCCAGCTACCATTACAGAATGCAAAACTAGATGGAAGAATCTACGAGGAAGCTACACGAAATATTTAAAAAAGTATGTATCATCTGGATCAGGAGCGTCAGGTAAAGGTCTCTACTATCTGTCGGAGTATATGAGCTTCATATCACCATTTACGAAATCACGTCAAGCTAAAGGAAATCTTGAAGCTCCAACGAACAATAAAACCTCTGATACACTTGATGAGGAAGTTTTTACGGAAGATGTTGAGACTGAAGCCATACACGGTTCGGATAAGGAAGCAGATGGAAATAGCCAAAGGAATGAGAACGCTCGCGATGAACACCAGTCTGAAGATTTTGATCATAATTTGTCACCGGAGCCGGCACGTGAATGTGAACAGCAAGATATTTTAGAAAAAAGGGAGTACATTACTTCCAAACAAACGAAGAAGAAAAGAGATCTGCCGAAATCAATACCTCCTACAGAATCCATACAAAAAAAAAGGAAAATTGCTTATAAGCAAATTACTCTAGATGATGTTAATAAGTCGGCCTATGAATATTTTGAACGAAAGAAAGAAGCATCGAGTACACGCCATAATGCTTCAATAAATGATGAAGATGATGCTGATAAACAGTTCTTGTTGAGTGTACTGCCGGACTTCAAAAAAATGACGGACAGACAAAAGAGAAAATTTAAAGTGGGAATTATAAATCTAGCTGACGAAATCTTGAACGAGCCTATAGCAACTCACACTTCTGCACCTTTATTTCCTCCAGCATCTCAAAGTTATTTATCATATACTGTTCAGAGCCTATCCTCTAGCCGTTGCTCCACAGCATTTAGTACCCACACTATATCTGGAATTGAAGAACCGGATTTACGCCCAACTTATCAGGACATTTCTCATTCAACACTACTTTTACCACCCGATCAAACATTTTGTAGTGTTCAATAAATGTTTTGTTTTTTACTTACCGTAAAGTTATTAAGAGTCTTTCTTCTGGAGACACAGCCTTTCTGAAATTTGTGTCTTTCTTTTGAAGGACAAGACGTAGTTTTTGAAGTAATTTGCAAAATGTTGCTTTCCTCAATCGGTAAAAAAGTTTGAATTTTTCGTTGTCAAAATTTAAATCATGTCTATATACGTTATATATTTTTTGTTCTTTTGCCAAAGAGGGTGAATCCACGGGCGCTTTTTCCTGCGTTGATTTTGCGTATTATTAAGATAAAGAAGTTCCACAAATAACAAAGCATCTTCATCTTCTGAGGAAGACATACCAAATGGCAAGTAGTTGGCACTTGCCACTTCCTTGCCACTTCAGTGCGCGTTAAACCACTTCGCCACCACTCCACTCCCACGCCACGCACCACTTCGTAACCACGCCATTGCCACGCCACTCCCACGCCACTTCCACGCCACTCCCATACCACCTCAGTGCGCGCCTTGCCTAACACCACTGCTGTTTCGCATTCTGCCTACTCGAATGTGTACTACCAAGTGGCAGCGAAGTGGCATGCCACTCGAAAATTAAACGTGTCAGAGACGAGTGGCACCAGATTGGCGCCACGCCACTTCCACTCCACTTCACCACCGCCATTCCACCTTGATGTGCGCGCTTGCATTTGTTTACATTGGTTTAAAAATTCCACTTGCCACTCCACTCCCACGCCACTCCCACTCCACTTGCTTACCACCTCATTGTGCGCCTGGCCTAAGACGTTTCATATAGTTTGAATTGTGCTGTCCTCCATATCTTATGGACTTTGGGGTGTCTTGTCCTTTAATTCTGGAGCCACTCTGCCATTTGTTACAACGAGGATCTTCCGTGCAGCCCATGGATACTTGTCCGAAGCGCGGGCAGTTATAGCACTGTAGTGGCTTCTTATTCTCTCGAAAAACTTCTACTAGCGCTGCCTGTGACCAATACGAATGAAGCTCTTCAACGACTGATTGCATTTGGTGTTGGGGAGCAGAACCAAAACCGTCGCGTGTCAATAGATCCTTTGGCATTCTAAAGTCTGATTACCCGTTCCTGGTAGTAGTTGGCTCTTCTTAAGGCCCGCAGCAAATAAAAAATTAGGAGCGACCTGGTCGCTAGCGACAGCTTGTCGCTCGTTGCCGCCTGCAGTAGAGGGTTCGTCAAGATCATACTGTTGACGTCACTTGTCGCTCTTTGTCGCTCTTTGTCGCTTGTCGCCAGCTCTTTCCCACCGCAAATACAAGAGTGTCGCTGGCTCACCCGTCTTCTCTCATATGGTATATACATAATGATAACTATTTAAATAAATAAATGCGGTAGTGAAATATTCATGCCTTTGCTCCTGCGAACTGATGTTAGTAATGGTTTAATTATTTTCAACTAATGTTTTTATTTATATCTCTTTTTTAAATCATAATTAATAACTAATTCAGAAAACAAAATAGGTGCAGACTATACAGAAAATTTTTTTGCTTAGAAATATAAGCTAACATCCAAACTTATTTATGAAAATATTCAAGCCAAATATTGTGCCTTTCATTAAGTTTATGAATAAATTATGATGTAATTCAAGTATTATCTAACTTCTTTCATATTTAAGTATTCTTGTCGGGTTGTTTTAATATTTTTTATAGTGTTGTTTGAATAATAATAATAAATCCGTTTTTTACGATGAATTTTACGATGAATTTTAAGATGAATTTTACGAACGTTTAGCTTCTCAGGCTAATGTAAGATGAATCACATATACCATTACATAAATTTATTTGTTCATAATAATATCAGCTATATCATATAATGTTTTAAACATCACTGGATATGAAACAGTAAAAATTTAACATAAAATCAAGGAATATTTAGAATTTCTTTTTTATAAAAAATATTAAAACAACACTACAAAAATACTTAAATATAAAATTACTTAATAAATAATTAGATACTAAAGAGAGAGAGAGATATATATATATAAAAATAAAATCAGTGATTTTATTTAAATAACTGTTTCGAAATAAAAATTCTTTTTTAAGTAAGAATATAAACTGAAATTTAACACGAATAATAATAATAATAATAATAATAATAATAATAATAATAATAATGGAGTGTCATTAATTATAATAACGACAAAATGGAACAATGGAGTGTCAAAAAGTTTCATATCCAGTTTCTGCATAATTATTCTTAACAATATCTATCATTTCTCCGTCCTCCACTGTATTTTGTCACTGTTTTCCCTATGAAGGAATCAGATGTTTTGATTGGCTATCGACGATGTTGTCGCTGGGCGTTCCCTGATGGATGATTCTACAGATTTTCCTCTGAAAATAAGTCTAGCCGTTTCTAATGCCTTTTGGTTAAGGAATTATGGAGGGTTCGGGCTGTAAGAGCAAATAGAGGTACCTGTCTTTACCACATGTATGGAGGAAAGACACTTTACATATTTGGTTCTCAGCAGAGGCGACGTCGCCTGAAAACCAGTTTATTCCGTCGCGCGCGACCAAGGGCAAAATACGAGGTCACGTTCGGGCGACAAGGAGCGACATGGAACGACGCCGACGCATGCGCAGTGCCCATGGAGCGACCCATGTCGCGCGCGACCAAGCGTATTCGCGGCGGGCCTAAATCTTCTTAAAAGTCGTCCAGATCAAACGACGCATCCTCGTACTTCAACACTTTCGCTGAATTCAGTTGATGGTGCTGAATTTTTAGGATATTTTCAGACTTAATTGCAGATACTAACTTGTTGTGTATTTCTTCTTCTTCACATTTAACTTTGATGGTTTCAGCTCTGCCCATATGAACTGTGATCTTTTCCACCGGAACATACTTCTCGAGCTCGTTTAGAATCATCTTAAGGCCCGCCGCAAATAAGAAATTAGGAGCGACCTGGTCGCTAGCGACAGCTTGTCTGTCGGGTGAACCGTCTGTCGTTGCCGCCTGCAGTGGGGGTGGGTTCGTCAAGGTCACACTGCTGACGTCAGTTGTCGCTCTTTGTCGCTTGTCACCAGCTCTTTCCCGCCGCAAATACGAGAGCGTCGCTGGCTCACCCGTCTTCTCTCCTATGGTCTATACATAATGATAACTATTTAAATAAATAAATGCGGTAGTGAAATATTCATGCCTTTGGTCCTGTGAACTGATGTTAGTAATGGTTTAATTTTTTTCAACTAATGTTTTTATTTATATCTCATTTTTTAAATCATAATTAATAACTAATTCAGAAAACAAAACAGGTGCAGACAATACAGAAAATTGATTTGCTTAGAAAATATAAGCTAACATCCAAAACTCAACTATGAAAGTATTGAAACCAAATATTGTGCCTTTCATTAATTTTAAGAATAAATTATGATGTATTATGTATTATCTAAGTTCTTTCATATTTAAGTATTTTTGTTGCGTTGTTTTAATATTTTTTATAGTGTTGTTTTTATAATAATAAATCCGTATTTTACGATACCCTTGCAAATATAATGAATTTTACGAATGTTTAGCTTATGAAACATCACTAGATATGAAACATTAACCCTTTCACTGCGTAATTAAATTTTATTTTCACTCTGGAGAAGATGGAATATTCCACTTTTAGCAGCATAACAAAAAGTTTTTTAAACCCTGTGAGATGAATCAGATTTCCCCAGGTAGAGATAATGTTATTTTGTGTGGATTTTTTGGGTTATTTTGTGTTATTTACGCAGCAAAAGGGTTAAAAACTTAACATAAAATCAAGGAATATTTAGAATTTCTTTATTATAAAAAATATTAAAACAACACTGCAAAAATACTTGAATATAAAAGTATTTATAAATAATCTTCTATATACAGGGTGATTTACATCGAATGCAAAATACTTAAAGGGGGTATTATAGAGGTTAAGATAAACACAAAACGTCCTATGAACATGGGTCCGAATTTGAACGATAACTGAGATATGAACAGAAATAAAAATGCAAACACCAAGTTCAACAAGTTAATAACTCAGGTTCCGTAAGACCTAGAGTAATGAAATTTGGAGAAATAACAGGGTACGTAAGACTGTGTGTACCGTTAAAATTTGATTGAATTCCAACGAGATGTTTCCGAGTTACACAGTCAAAATTGTAACAAGTGCTAGTTAGTACTCACAAGTGAGCACGTGTTATGATGTTGAATGAGTAACGCGGAAACTACTTGTTAGAATTAGATCAAATTTTAACGGTATACACAGTCTTATGTACCCTGTTACTTCTCCAAATTTCATTAATCTAGGCCTTACGGAACCTGAGTTATTAACTTGTTGAACTTGGTGTTTGCATT
>JAHWFO010034240.1:0-16367 GCA_023313115.1 Rhysida immarginata
TTTAGTTTATTAGTTATCGTACCCATAAATCCCGTTTTTGTTTACATCGTGCATTTTTGTTTACTTTCGCCATCAGCATTGTGACTGGCTTGAAAGAACGAAGAACTTGTGTGAAATATTAGTAAATGATTGTTACCATGAAACGAGAAGCATCGCCTCAATGCTCTCTGGAATTCACTAAGTTAGAGCACATATATACCTTAGCAATGTTAATCTGTTTTGGACATTAAGGGAGTTTGTTCAATAAGGGATATTCTGAAGTGTCTTAGAGAATAGAGCCAAAGGAAACGTCCCGAGATGAGGATCAACAAATTTTGGTTGTTGAATCATGACAACGCACCAACCCATTATTCGCTCGATTAATTTCCAAGAACGCGATTATTGTTCACCACTGCCCTTACTCACTCAACTTAGAAAAAAAACGAAACTAAAGCTCAAGGGAAAAAGATTATGGATGTGAAATGAGATTGAGAAGATAAGGTACATATGGAGGGCCTAAATTTTTGGTACCATAAAAAACGTTCATAGCGTTATAACCATGGCTATCTATGCGGTTTGCAACAATGAAAACAGAAACTCAAAGATTTTAGCCGTTTCCATTAACGCGACTGATCCCAGCATGCAATGCGGCATTGCATCATAACCAAAATGACGACTACTGTTTCATAGAAAGGCATATCGGCAGTACAAAATGGAAAAGGAAAATCTCGGGAAGGGTTAACTCCAACTGGCCAGAAACAGCAAAATTCTCTAAGTCCCATGAGCCAAAAACCACAGGCCATTCGAAAGGTCGTGCAGCTTGTCCTGTGCGAAAATCCAACAACCCAAAGAGAGATCACAAACATTATAGAACTTCACAGGCTATCGTAAATAAAATAATAAACAAAGATCTGCAACTGGAAAAGCGTCCAGAAAGGAAAAGGAACTGTCGGAGGCTCTATGAGGGTTACCTCGCATCAGAATGATGGAAGTACGTTATCACTTTGGATGAAGCCTACGTCTGCCTCAACGATTACAACAACTCCGCGTAATTTTTTTACTGTCCAGGTGAAGATAGGTTATACCTAGAGTGGTCCAAGGAATATAAAGAAAATTTCTCAAAACGTTTTATGGTAATTGCGGGATATTCGTTCAACGGCAAGGTCACAATCAGAAGAGTGGACAGGAAGGCTAAGGTTAACTCCGTTTACTATTTGCAGCACGTTTTCAATCCAATTTTCCAAGGGGAAATCCTCGCATTATATGGAGAAAGCAAAAACAAAGCTTGGCTCCATCAAGACAAAGCCTCCAGCCATAGTCGAACTCGATCATTCAATTTCTGTTGGATCTGGAAGATTAAACTGGAATTCACGTTAAACCCTTTCATGATATCCCTATAAGTCACCTCCTTGATGGATTTCTGTGGATTAGAATTATTGAAATGAGCCCTTGCTCGACACCATCCAACAACCATTGAAAGTCTCTGGAAAGCCTGGAAACAGCCTCGCCATTCTGCAGAATCTCTTCTAATAGTCACCAAATGGAACACGATTGTTAATGAAGAAAGAGGTTTTCTTCGTAAAGCTTCTCCTCCAAATCGTTGCCATATATCGTAATCAGCCTTCTGTATTATCCGAGCTAATTTATCCAACAGGATAGCACACCAACCCATTGGGGACTTCTCGTTCGAGAGACTCTGGATCATCTTTCCTAAACAGATGGATAGGATTTGTTGGTCCGATCTCGTTCAACCGACATAAGCCCCCTCGATTTTTTCCTGTGGGGGTATGTTAAGTAAGATAGGGTATGTTAAGTAAGATGTAAAGCAAGATGGTAAACGACTTGCCTGACCTGCGTCAGCGAATTGTCCATCATCCAGGAAATGCTCAATAACCCTTGAAAGAGATTGAGTACCGCCTAGATAATTTAAGGATCTCATATCGAAGTGAGCTGATTCTTGGGGACATGAGGGGACTGTACACTGAGTGAGCATATTATTATGACCACCCTGTCAGTATCTCGTTGGGCCACCTTTTGCCTTTAATACTGCGTTGATTCTTCGTGGCATTTATTCCACAAGATGTTGCAAGATGGTGGGAGGAATCTGACACCATGCCTGATGGATAGCACGGTCTAGTTGTGCTAGATTGGACGGTGGTGGATCCAGCCGTCTGATGGTTCGTTCGACTTCGTCCCACAAATGCTCAATTGGAGCGAGATCTGGGATTGTGGTGGCCACCGAAGTAAGGTAAAGTCCCCCTCATGTTCCTGGAAACACTCCTGCACAATACGAGCTCTGTTGCTTGGCGCATTGTCTTGCTGGAAGTAGCCATCTCCATTGGGGTACGCCATCAATATGACAAGGTGGAATTGATCGGCGATGATACGGAGGTATGCTGTGCCATCCGGACGTTGTTCAACACGTATTAACGGACCCAACGCATGCCAGGAAAACATTCCCTAGACCATAACACTGTCCGCACCGGCCTGAAGAGTTGTACTCATGCATGCGGGGTCCATGCATGGTTTCGTGCTGTTTCCGCCAGATTCTCACGCGGCCGTCTGCATGATGTAACTAGAATCGTGACTCGTCTGACCACATGATTTGTTTCCGCTGCACGATAGGCCAGTCCTTATGCTCCTGAGCGAATTGGAGTCGTTTCCGTTTGTTGGTTGCAGACAGGAAAGGTGTACGGACAGGTCTTCGGCTTCCGTATCCCATGCGATGTAGTGTGCGGCGGACAGTGCATTCAGAGACCGTTTTGGAGGACCCCTGATTAAGGTCAGCAGTGATTTGATGCACAGTTGCCCTTATGTTATCCTTTACCAGTCGTGACAGTCTCCGTTCTGTCCAATCATCAACCATCCGCGGGCGGCCACAACGCGAAAGTTCAGACCCCGTCTTCCGGCTAACCGTCCAGTCTTTAAATACTTTAACGACGGCTGCTCTTGAGCACCCCACGAATGCTGCTGTTTCGCTGATACACTCTCCATAGCTCCGAGCATCTACAATCATCCCGCGTTCGAAGGCTGTTAAATCGCGTCGTTTACCCATAGTTGAAGAATGGAATACGTCTACTGTTGTCGACGACACTCAGCTTCCCTTTTTGATATTGGTCAGGTCCGCTAGCAACATTGTGGCGATGTCCGTGCGCGCATTTGCATAATCATGTTAGGTGGTCATAATAATATGCTCTCTCAGTGTATAATAACTTTTCTAGTTGTGAACGTTTCTTTTTGTGCCAATAATTTAGGCCCACTCTGAACTATATACTGACAGATAGGTGATGATAGAAACGACTTTCATATGGGTCGTTTCAGCCATTAAAATCAATCTCGGATCGGTGCATCAATTCAGCTGGAGACTACTTCAAAGGAGATAAAGTTGGTAAAGTTATTGTGAAAACATACAATTCCTAATAAATAAAAATTCTGGAATTTTTAACTTCGCATAAATCACTGAAGTCGCAAAATAATTCATTAATCCTGGCAGTGGTGAAAATACTGCAATGCCATATTTTTAATCATGCTCAGAGTTCCTGACCAGTAAAATAGGGTGGAAACCTTCAAAAGGCAGTATATTCCTGTCAGAGAAGTGTCTAGTGATACGAAACTTAGACTTTGGAAACATTTGTAATCCGTAAGGAGGAGGATTAAATATTGAATGATCATCAATCATATATATAATATGATGATGAAAATTGAAAATTTTAAATACAAATATTAGAAACATTTAGAAACACTAAATTACCTTGTAATAATAGTACAGCGTTGTTGAGTACGCCAATACACACAAACTATTCAATGACTTAATTATCTTTTTCTCCTTTATTTATTTTTTATATTGTGAATATAGTAAATTTTAATTACAGAAATTTGCATTCGGAATATGTAAATTGTTCAGTTGTTGATTTAGCGGTTTATGAAATGTCCTTTTGTTTCGATGATCAAAGACGTTTCCCCTGCATTGGCTATAAGCGATTCTTGACTTGAAAGTCCTCGGCCAAAGTAGTTGCTGGTCGTTCCGAAAGAGAAAGGAAATGGGTGTTTGAGCGCCAATTGAGTCGAAGCTATTTCTCGCTTCCTCTCTTTTGCTCTTTCATTCAAAGAATTTACCCAGGACGGATGCGAATTCCCTTTCAGGTAATTACGTTTCGAGAACAATCGCTAATAACCTCCAAGGGGAAGTTCTCCTTTGGGGGTTTCACTCTCGTCCCTTTTGCCTTTCCGTTTACAGTAGAATCGATGGAAACAACCTGAATGCCCGGAAAACGTTTTAGGAGGATCTCTCACCAAAATGGATGGTTTTTATTTTCTTCGAAGACTTTACGGCTGCTTTTGTAATTTGGTGACAAAATTTGCTGTACGAGGACGACAACTCGGGAAATAAATAGCTGGGGACTTTTTGTGGCTATGTTGATATTTTGCTTTGACTATAATGCAAATAGAAATGTATATAAATTTAGAAAAAATGTTTTCGCATCAATATGTGTATCGCCCTGCCATTCAGTGAATGAATTTGACAGAAGAAAAAATCCCAAACAATTCACGTTAAATATTTGGATAAACACAAAAACTACAGTTTTAATATCCGTTACAGGCTAAACTTTCTGAGAAGATGGGATTTGTTAATTGTCTATGGTTTGCTACGTTAAAAATAATTTATATTAAAGGCCTCACATTTTCTATATATAATAAGCTTATAATGATGCCGGTACTGTTAGATGTTAGAACAGGCCAATCTAACTATTATACAGGGTGAGTTTTTTTTTAAAATGGCCCGGTGAACAACACGTAAAAATGAGCATGAAGGGAGATTACAATGATCAAAGATCAGTACAAATAACCTAGAGTAGGTGCTGGAAGTGTCCTCCATTGAGCAAGGGTTTCCGCTGGAATGGCACGAGCAAGGGTTTCCGCTGGAATGGCCTGAATGGCTGCCTGGACGTTTTGTTGAAGATCGGCGACTGTGCGCGCATTGTTCTGGTAGACCACCTGATCACATATTCGGGTGGGAACACTTCCTGGATACGGGCAAGTGTTGCGTGTGCAGAATGGGCTGTTGCACCATCTTGCTGAAAGTAAGCATTGGCACGCTCGTCATCAGTAAGTTGTGCGGCAAACGGTGCGTTGAAGATGTTGTGCACATAACGGTCACTAATCACAGTTTCATTGAAGAACACAGGGATGATGCGGCAGCCGGAAACAGCACACCACACTCCAATTTTTTGTGGATGCAGTGGAGACTCCATGAACACATGTGGATTGACGGAAGACCAGTGGCGCATGTTCTTAGTTGACGTAACCGGACAGATGGAACCACGCTTCATCTGAGATGAACACATAACCATCCTCCAGCACCACCGGAGCAATGGTGCTCAGGAACCATTCACAAAACTGAACCCTTGTCCACATCATGCAACTGATGCATAGTAGTCATTTTGAAGGGGTGTAAGTGTAAATCCTGTCTCATGATCTTCAGCAGTCGTGATGACGTTTTGGGACTGCGTAGCATGTGTTCTTCAGCAGCAGCTGTCGTACGGACCGTCCTTTTGCGCACTTTCTTTGCATTCAGTACTGATCCCGTTGTATGCAATTTCGCAATTAAGTTTTGCATTGCACTTTTAGCAAGAGGTTTTGCAGGTATCGTGCACATGTTTGGCCAAACGTTGCTGTTTTCCCACAGATTTCCTTTTTCATGCACAGGTTTGGGCAAATTTTCCAGGCACAGCACCAACTTGAAACTTAATTTTAAACTCATCTGCACACTTTTTCCATGATCCATGCCGTGCATAGTGCTTTGCCACAAAAACGCGCTGTTGCAGGGTTTTTCGCCACTTCGCACAAACGACTACCATGCACAACTCTCCCAACTGCGCAGTATCACATGAATGACAAGTCATTTGAAAACTTACTGCGCAGTAGTTCGCGCCGGGCCACTTTTAAAAAACTCGCCCTGTATAATGGGTTAACCCATTTTTCAAAAATTTTTAGATGAACAGAATAATTCTGAAATTGTAATCTATACGTATAATAAAACTGTATCAAACTGTACATAGAAAATATTTAAGAAAATATTATTATGCGACAGGTCTTTGACACTAATGAAGTCAAAACAAACATTTTTAGAATTTTTGCGTCTGTCTGCATGTTTGTTTGTTTCCTCATCACACAAAAAACTTCTACGCAAAAATTACGCGGTTTTCACAGCTGCATTTTTTTTATGTATAACTTAAAAATGGTGTATGATTTTCCGTGAATCGCCATCAAGAAGTCGAGTTCTAAACTCTCTTAAGCTGGTAGTTGTATACGATGACATGTGGACAAGGTATACATTAGTTCACAAAACAAACAACAGATGGCGATAGAAGCAAATTAAAACTTATGATATTACGGAACTGACAAAGTAAAAAAAAATGCAAAATGCGTTGTACAATATTTTCACGGAGGGTCATTGCCAATTTTTGATTGGCGGCGACGTGGCGGTGATGACGGTGCGATGACGGATCCGTTCTCCACCCCTCCCCTCCACCCGAAACCCGTTTCCATAGTAACCGAAAACGGATATTAATTTGTCATGTGAAATTAAAAAGAAACGATAAAGATCTATTCGCACTATCGACGGTCTATGCGCAATCGGCAACGTTTGTTCATGAAAATATTGTACAACGCATTTTGCATTTTTGTTTTGGCCTGTGACGTTGCTTATGTATGTGAATGTTACTATGCAAAGTACAAACAAATAATAATGGCGAAAAACATAAAAATAAGAAAAAAAAATACAGGCCTCGAAACCGAGGCAGGAAATCACAGAGCCACTGTGCCACTGCTTTTAAGTTTGAATACCTTTCTTCCCACTTGGCCTATCTGGCACTACAATAATAAACGTAAATATGTTATGTTTTTCTCCGAAAGAAATGACCATTGATTCAAATACTTTTACACAGAAGATATATTAATTTTGTAGATTGACCTATAAAATTTCAACCAAATCCGGATGACATATCCGTGCGGTCCCCTTGTGAGTGTATCTACTTGCTTAGCGGACCACTGCTTTTTGATGACCACTGCTATTGTTAAAGGAGTAGCATTGTATTCTATTATGCAAAGGTTATATTCAAGTTCCGTTTTAGAATTTTTAAACTTCAAGTTCTTATCTTATCTGGTACAGAGGGTAGATTATCGCAAGCGATAATCTGCGGCACCTACTCCTACGAGGGAGTTTTGCGCCATCCCATTAATAACGACTGCTACGAGATGACAGTAGCAGTCGGGACCGACGGCTTAACGTGCCCTCCGAAGCACGGGGGGTTTCATGATGGAAGAGCTGCTGGGGATAAACGAACCAGAGGCTGTCACCAACTGCTGGAACACCAGCTATGGTCAATCGGCAAATGGGTCAGACCAAAGTCCCCCAACAGCCGCGCCCCAAATAGCTGCCCCGCCAGCGGTGGCCCTCAAGCCCTGGCCGTCACCCAACCAGCAGCTGGCCGCGCCTGAAGTTGCTGAACTCCATCGATTGGCAAGCCAACCGACGAGACAACCAGGCCACGGCCACCCCCAAACTTCAAGTTACGAGGGCGTTCAAATTTGATCTGGACTTATTTTTTATAAAATCAGGAAACTACAAAAAACCCACACACAAACACTAGTCATTTCTCAAAGAACTCTCCTTGCTTCTCTACATATTTTTTCCAGCGTTCTGGGAGCATCTGGATACCGTTCTGTAGAAATATTCAGGCTGATGGCGAAACCACGTCAGGACAGCCTTTTTCACCTCCTCATTGGAGCCGAACCTCTGCCCTCCCAAGAACTCTTTCAATTGTCTAAAAATGTGATAGTCGCAAGGGGAGAGATCCGGGCTGTATGGAGGCGTCGTCAGCAAGCAGAATATAGCTTAGTAAAAGTTGGGAAGTCATAGATGAAAAAGTTGAACAGTGCAGGGCTCAGGCCAGAGCCCTGGGGAGCACCAGCAATGACGTAACAAAGGTTAGATATGGAGCAGCCAATCTTGACATGAAATATCCTGTTGGACAGAAAGGAACTAATCAAAACAATCAAATCGTCAGGAAAACCACAAGTAATTAGGTTTTTATTGAGGCCGTTATGCTAAACCTGATCAAACGCTTTCCGGACATCCAAGAAGAAAAGACCACCGTATTTAGCACAGTTAAGAGAAGTGTTTAGATCCTCAACAAGCCTCCAGATCTGAAGTTGGCAGGAATGATCTGGGCGAAAGCTGAATTGTTAAACCTCTTGAGAATGATGCGTTCAAAGACTTTTGACAGCATAGGTAGTAAGCTTATGGGCCTATAGCTGACAGTGAGAGCAGGGTTTAGACCAGGCTTTGGTGTGGTAACGATGAATGTCTCCTTCCACTTATCGGGGAAGTAACCAAGTTTCCAGCAGTCTTTCATGGCTTTGGTAATGGTCGAGACAACATTAAGAGGCAAGTTCTTGAGAGCATTGTTAGTGGTGGAATCAATACCTGGTGCTTTTTTTTGTTATAAGTCGCTTGATGACTTCGGAGCTTTCTAATGTATGAGTGTAATGTTTCATGGATGAGTGTATTCACTCAAGGTCAGGTTCGGCTGGCCAGGTTGGCTGAAGTTTCTAACACATTTGAATTGCAGTGAAAAACCCCAGCCCAACCTGACCTTGAGTGACTCTTTCTCGCCCATTTTCTCAAAATCTTTCAAGGGGTTTGATTAAAAATGATTTTTAGACTAATGTAGTGTTGCTCTACAGAATAGCAGTCGGAAATGGATGACCTTAAATCTGGGGGGTCAAAGTCAAATTTGAGTGTGGCAATGAATTCCCCACCCCCTATTATATATAAACCATACTCTTCAGATCTCGCCTACCTGGCAGCTTTGATATATCTGCCATGTTGCCAGACTTTTTGGACACCCTGTATAATTCAGAATAGTAAAGGTTAAGAAACACATTGGGGTTTTGGGTCGTCGTCCCCATCTGAGTATTACGTATGACTGACCAAAGGTATTTAGTTAACTTTGCAAAAAGCAATTTCTCTGGTATTTTCGATATAGCGAAAAGTATACATATAGATCTGTAGTTAGTGATCTCATGTATGGAGTCCTTCTTTTACGACGTACTACACAAAATTTTCCAAAATTGTTTTCTTCTTACCGAACCGTAAGAGGTACGAAGTTTTGCCCATAGATGGTGTAGGGGGGCGTCTCAGCTGTGATTGTGCTAAGCGGTGTCATCCTATGTCCACGTGATTTTGAGTTTGAGCTGTTTGTATCACTTTTTGTGTTGGTCGTGTTGCGATTCTTTATATTAAAGGTGAAAAAAAATTCGGCTGAAACCAATAGCCTGTTCAAGGAGGCTTTTGGTGAACAAGGTGTAGGTCAATACCAAACATTTGGAGTGGTTTAAGCATTTCAAAGATGTTTGGGAGTCTGTGGAAGACAAGATACATTCTGGTCAACCGTCAGCAAGCACAACTCTGGAAATGATCACGAAAGTGCGTGATGTGATCCGAGAGGACTGAAGTCAGACCATCCATGATATTTGTGATCGCCTTGGACTGTCATTCAGGGAAAACGCGAGGCGCAAAAGGCCAGAATGTGGAGGAAGAAAGACTGGCTGCTCCATCACGACAATGCTCAGGCGCACACATCGCTCGCTGTAAGGGAATTCCTCAACAAAGCAATATGATCGCTGTCCCCTGGCACCCTGCGATTTCTACTGCTTCCGAAAATTGAAATTGTGATTAAAAGGGCGGCGATTTGACTCCATTGAAGTGATGCAAGCGGAATCGCAGCAGGTGTTAAACATGCTCCAACCTGGGAATTTCCAGGAGTGCTTCCAGAAGTGGGAAATCGCTGGAAGCGATGTATAGATGCCCAAGGAGACCACTTTGAAGGTAATGGTGGAAATTAAAAGATCGAGTAAGTTCCGTACTTTATAGAGGTACATTTCGGGAAATTTTGGGTAGCACCTCGTATACTGGAATAATGAGAATTCTTTTAAAGTCTGAAGGAAAACACTTAGTACTAACTATGGCATAAAGTAGTTGCTGGAACAAAAAATTATCAAATCTGGCACAAATTCATAACAGTCGTCCAAAATTGCTCCAAATTTCTACACCAAACAATTAGTCTTATTGAAGGATGATTATTGTTGATGAATGAGTATGTCTGCAGCCAACGAAAAAGATGAAAAGTCTGAGCAACAATTTTTATTTAAAATCTTTGCTACAAATTATATTGTAAACTATTCATCTTCAGTTATTGAATTTATATATCCAGCTTTGTCCGTATCTCGTTTATTGAAAACTTGGTTGACCTCATGAGTGTCAATATGTTGCAGCAGTAATTATCAATGTTATTTCCATTTTGAAATTTTATGATTTGCCGTCAGCGAAGTCACGGATATCGAACTTGCTGGTAAGTGACTAGTTGCTATGTAATAGATTTTATTAGCTTACAGGAAATAGCTTACTCACAGTTACCCTAAGCGATCTCTCCCGCGCCTGATTGGATCAAACCAAAGGGCGATTGAATAATGATCGCTGCTACATTTATCGAAGGATAATATGATTACCTATTTCGGTGAAAATGTACGGGATTAAGGTTCACACTGAGTGCTCTTGCTTTCATCTCCGGAGGCATTGATTCTGGCGTATTCCCTTTTTCGTGCTTTTCCATTGTGAGAAGGGATTGACGCAACGCTCTAATCCTCGAGCCATTAATTACAAATTCAACTACTAAAAGCTGACAAGTCCATCCAGCCCCCTCTAGTAGAGTTTGCGTTTACTTTAATTGCAATGAAATTACACGCGTCCTCGAGACAAACTGCTTTTAATACATGTAACTTGTAGTCGTCGGAGTGAATTAACCCGTTTGCGTTCGGCTGATCGTTTCCCTCTCTCTTCAAGCGTGATGCATTCGTTTAAATGGTTCCTCTCATCATATTCAAGTGCGCGCATGAAAATTAGGCTTTCCCAATTAAGTTTTGCTTTATTTTTATGACCATTAACTCGGCTCCAATTTGTCTCGCGTTTTGTTTTTGACGCAAACAGTCGTAAAGTACGTCGACATATTAGGAAGATGGATGTAAATATTGTGAATTAAAAGATTGATAATGGAAGATTTTTCTCCTCAACAACTTACGTTCACAGATTTCGTTTGTTTGCTATTTTATACATGCAATCCCATACAACAGTGTATTCTGTTATTTATTAATTTTTAAATTCATTTGTTTAATAAAATATCAAATGAAATACACTGAGGTAGGCAAGAAGCCTGACTAACCGAAGATGTCTTCCACATTGAGAAAAAAAAAGACTTACGATTATCGGAAGTCAAAAAAAAGAAAAAAGGGGTTATCACATCTTCCAATACTCCGGGATAGAAACGTTGCCAATGTCTTCAAAGTTAACATCAAGTATATACCTCGGCTTTCGATACTTCATATACCACTTCAGTTGCCACCAGGTGTTGTCATTGGTCTTTATCGTCTGCATCCTATTCATCACGAGATCTTGGATAAACTTTCTGATGTGGGTCTTGTTAAAGTCTGAGTGGATACATTGATTTTCCACAATCCTTCTTCCAAGCTAGGTAATGGTCCTTAGAATAATAGTCAGGAACGACTGGAGTTCACTCTATGTGCTTTTAGATATAATCGCCCACGCAGGCTTACCATAGAGGAGGATGGTCTTCTACAGGAGTAGCTTATTGTCTATGCTAAGAGTACTATGCTGACAAAGACAACGGAAACCACTGTTCCACAAAAAAGAGTTTAATAAAATTAACAAACAATAGCAAAATAATAGAACAATAATAATAATACAAACACGCATGTACATTTCGAGAGTCAAGCAATCCTTTTCAGCGTGTACACACGGGAACCGAAGTTAAAAAGGTTCGACAATCGAACAGTGAAGTGAAATGGACATGAGCGGTCCGGGAGCCGGGCTTCCATAACACACTCGGCCAAAGAGTAACCAGGAAAATTATGCTGAGTTAGAGGAGAAGCCTGATGATCCTCTTTAGTCATCCTGAGGACAGTGTCCTTAGGTAGTAGGGCGAGAACAGGGATTGTAGATTGACGTGGTGATAACCCCGGACATCTGCGGGTTAGGAGATCCAGTAGTCGTAGAAGACCCCCTTGTTGATATCATCGAAGATGACTTCTAGGACATGTCGGGTTCTACGAAAACTTAAGGGATCCCTTAAAGTTAGGGATTGATCCAATATATTGGCTACTAAAGAATTATCATGACTCTCGAATTTGAGGAGCAACTTCTTGGGAAGCATCTGGACGTAACTGCCAATGTGGGTCATACTGAGGTCATCATGAATAGAGTAGTTGTTTCTTGAAAGTTATAGTTTGGAAGGTCTGCAGTTCCTTCCACCTCGACTTGCACATAGAAGCCCAGGCAGGCATTCCATGAAGCAAGATGGAGCAGATCACAACCTTGTACAGTAGGAGCTGGTTATCTAATCTAAGCGCACTGTTTCTCCTCAGAGGCGCAATCAGGCTGAACTTCGCCCTTTTTACCTTGTTGAGTCTGTATTAAACGTGCTCATTCCACTCTAATTTAGAATCAATCTTAACGCACGGTGGTTGCCGTTTTTAACCCAGTCAGGGTTTCCACCATATAGGACGAGGTGTTCTGGGGGATACCTGCGTTTTCGAGTAATTAACATGGCTTTCACAAAGCTCACCCTACCAGAATAAATTCCACGTGAAATACACTGAAATGGGGAAGAAGCCTGACTAACCCCAGAGGTCTTCCACATTATGAAAAAATAATAAAACCTTTTTTAAAAAATAATAATATAGCCATTCTCCACTAGTGCAAGGCCTTTTGTAAGCGACTGATGACATGGGCTGGGTTCCTATTTCCTATCTTGACCTTGATTTGTTCTTATTGGTTTTTGCTTTATAAGGATATAAATTTATTTTATTTGATTATGTTAGTATATACGTATAAGGGGATTTCTCCCAAACCTTTCTAACTTCGGTTCCCGTCTGTACACGCTGAGAGGAAGGCTTGGCTCTCGAAATGTACATACGTGTTTGTATTATTATTGTTCTACTATTTTGTTATTGTTTGTTAATTTTATTAAGCTATTTTTTGTGGAACAGTGGTTTCCTATGTCTTTGTTAGCATATCATCTTGTCCACAGTTTCTGGCTTATTTACTTTTATTAATAAGGGCACTGCTTCGACCCAGGAGAGCTATGAGCCTTTTCGCTTTGTTCAGTCTTGACGTGACGGTTCCAGGAGAGTCTTGAGTCTATGATAACACGACGGTGCTTTTAGTTGTCAACCCATTCGGTTTCTTATTGAATAGAACAAGAAAATCCGGGGAACGTTGAAGTACACACCCTTGCATTTTCGATGTTTAGCTGCTTCAGGTGCTAGTAATTAAACCACTCTCCAAACTTCTCCAAGGCGTTCTGCAGACGAGATGGCTGGTGGGCCCATGTCATGATGGCAGTATCATCAGCATAGAAATATAAATTTCAATTTTAGAGTTTTGGGAAACAGTGCACAAAATAATTAACCAGAACAGACCCCAAGACTGAACCTTATGAAACATCGGCCTTTACCATACGGGGCGTGGATAGATTTTCGTCAACTTTACTTGATAAGAAAGGATTTCAAGAGGAAACCAGTCTCTAATCATCTTGTAGATTAACCCCTCGTGCCACACCTGGTCGGAAGCTTTAGTGACATCTAGAAATACCACTCCACAGTATCTGCAAAGATTCAGGGGGAAGGGTGCTGAGATCTTCAAGGAGCCTCTATATCTACATCTGATAAGACTGGGCGACACGAAAGCCAAACTATTCTTTCCGAAGTGTTCTTTGAACCTAGCGAGCATCGTTTCCTCCAAAAGTTTAGATATCAGTAGCTCGTAGGAATTGCTGGATTTTGCCCCTGCTTGTGGATACCTAACACAATAGATTGTTTCTAAGGAGCAGGGAAGTATAAGGAAAACTTCCAACAGTCGCTTATGATACTCGTGATGTCCTCAATAATGTTCTTCGGAGATTCTTTAGGGCGTTATTATTCACCTTGTCTTTTCCTGGAGCCTTCCTCTTTTTCAGATTCCTTATAATAGTGGCATTCTCTCCAGCCTTGATGTTGATCTTCGTTAAATGTTATGGAATTACATCAAAGTTGATAAGACTATCCTCCGCAGGCTGGGACATGAATTGACTCTCGGGATTATTGTTAATAGGGGTAACAAAGTGCATTTCTATCGAATCTGCAATGATTTGCGGTTTGTCCTGATCAGTTTGCGAAGTGGAGGGAGCGTAGGAAGTGGAGCTGCAAAAGGAATTGTCGCGAGCCGACGAGTTTGGCCTGTCGAGACAGCAGTCATGATCCTTGAGGATTTCTTTGAAGAGCTTCTAATCTTGCTTATGCTTGACTTCTATGAAATTGTCAAAGCTCAGCGTCATAGGCTTGTGGTCAGAACAAAGCTCGTCAATCGTGAATATGTATGGTTTGAAGAAACCCTTTTATTAGAGAGATGTTCAGCACGTCGCTAGTAGAGGAAGATCTCAGTAGTAGGTGTCTTACATTGGTCAAGCAGTGATGATGTCGTCCTTATTTTGTATGTACCTGTAGAGAATCATACCATTGTAGTTCTGCGTTTAGGAGTTCCAGCTTAGGTGTTTGGCTTTAAGGTCACATTGTTGATGATGGAAACCGATTCCATATCTGTGTAAGACTTAAGACCAGTTCTTGGTTTTAATTCCCTTCTTGATGATGATCTTTTAGTGGTGTCTAACTCATAGTCTAAGGTCAGTTTGTTAATTGCAGCATGTATCACTTTTCAGTACTTAAGAGTGAGTGCTAGTTTGATTACCCATTCTAAGAGCAACGAACTTTTAATTAATTTTTTAATTAACATATTCACCGTGTTAAGTAGACTCACTAAACCCTAAACATTCCAGTTTAATTATGGAAATCTTATTAAAATGCTAAGTATAGAACATCCTGCGATATTGAAGTAGGATCAGCCATGTAAGTATTTTTGTATAAAGATATGACGATTAAGATTATGGAATATTAATGATAAAGATGTTGGCTCAGTGCCAGTATAGCTGTTTTCTCGAGTGCTAACCTTGCGATAGTTTATTAATAATCTAATATAGACAGGAGTAACTAAGGATCAAATTATTCACTAACAAAACAGCTTTGCAGACAACACGCACAATGATTTTTCAAAGTTAATAGAAAGTTTTATTAACAACGCTGGTGCTATTTGTTGAAGGAAAAAGAAAAGGATAGGAGTAGGCTGTGCAGAAAAATCGATTTGTTAGCTGAGTAAGAGTGTTTGAGACAGGTGAGAATTGAGATGAAGATGAAGCCATTCCCCTGATTGGAAGATCGAATGGACTGAAAGGTTGTATCCTACTACGAGCCTTCTTAATTACGACGTAATCGTCTTTCCTGTTTTCATTAACGAAAACCCTGTGGAGTCGACAAAGGATTCCTCTTTATTCCCGATAATAAATGAAATGAAAGAGAAACACTACAGAGGAACAAGAAGAGAAAGGGATTCTCAATCTTGTTGAGTAGGCTCACGAAGAAAGGAAGCGATGAAGACGATTAGTTTGGCATGAAATCCTGCTTTCGTAAGGAAGTGGTGCTTATGTAAAAGAGAATGGGTCTTATGTAAATAAATCATATGAGCTGAAGTTCGAGATTGCATTGAGTGTTGAGTAATGGTGACTACATTGAGAGAGCGCTGATTAGCTAAACTTTCAGGTGGCTCAACAAGAAGTTATTATGAAATTGACTTGTTCACCTGTGGCTCCTGATTCGTGGAACTTTTTCTTACATTTTTAGTGGGCGTAGTGAATTGTTGAAAGATGATTTAACCTCGCATGCTGTATACATTGTTGGGGTGGTTCGTGTGTAAGATGCATGTGATAGACGATTATAGGAAGGGGAGATTGCCTAAAAGGATTTCTTTATTAGTGTGGAGCTTATTACTTGTACGATAACTTGGAAATGACTTAACTTTTTCACATTTTGTTTTCGCCAATCGATAAATATGGGGCAGAGTACGAATAAGTTTGAAGGTGATATAGCCGGAATAGATACAATAGCATGTGCTCTAATAGTACCATTATGATACTCCCTTTTTAAGAATATTCAAAGCTACCATATGACATGTTATACAGGGTGTAAATTATCTCCTTCAAAAAAACTACACTATGATGTAGACGAAATTCAGGCGATTAAAGTGATTCAGACACTTGGGGTCGCAAACCGCAAGCAACGCCGTAAATTGAACCTCAAACTAAGCTGAATGGCGTGGCGCTGCGTAGCACGAACCGAATTTGGTTGTTCGGTAAACTTTTGCAAATACGATTGACACATCTGGC
>JAHWFO010034241.1:0-19059 GCA_023313115.1 Rhysida immarginata
CCCCAAAATATATTCCTACAAAATTAAAAAAACTTAAACTGAACCTAATAAAAAACAAATATCCAATAACTTTAATAGACAAAATTTTAATAGATGCGTTTACAAACAATACAACAAAAACTATTTTCAACAAGAAAATACCAATACCAATTCAACAAGAACAACAAAAAGGATATTCAATACAATACAATAATAAAATTTTCCACAAACAGAAAAAAATATTAGAACAAATACCAAACATAAAAATCATATCAAAAATAACAAATAACATTACTAAAACATTAATAACCACCACCAACCTAAAAACAACAATCAATCAAAATAATAACACAAATATCGATTTCAAAGAAATATATCAAAATAATAAAGAAAAATGGAACACTAGAAATATAATTTATCAAATACCATGTAAAAATTGTGAACATATCTACACAGGTCAAACTAAACGACAATTAGAAATAAGATTAAAAGAACATGAAAGAGCACTTCGCCACAAAGACAAAAACAACCATTTAGTTAATCATTGTATCAAAGAAAACCACACACCAGATTGGAATAACACAAAAATCATTGGAAAAGAAGAAAATTATAAAAAAAGATTAATTAAAGAAACAAATATCATTGCAAATAACAAAAATTTAGCCAAACCATCAATAAAGATAAACAATAAATGGACACTACTTTTAAACAACAATCACCCTAGTATACAATAGCCAACAATCATAACCAACAGTTACAACCAACTTAGCTTCATCACTTTATATCAATTGTTAAATTCTTATTTCAACTGTTTTCAACATTCAAAAATATTTAATCCAACTGATGATGAGAAATATTCTCGAAAACGTTTTTTTTATATAAATTTTATCACAAATATTTGGATCACCCTCTTCAAAATTTCATCTGTATTTAAAAACCAACACTTCTTCAAGATTATCGTTTTCCCCTATCAACATTATCTTCACAAGACTTCATCTACATCCTCAATAGACTGGTTTTATTTCTACTATCAACAACATCTGCAATAGACTACATCCTTTGAGTTTTTTTCCATCTCACAAGTTCCTTCATCGTTTTTCAAGATTGGTGACTTCATTTATTATTAATTTTTTTTGTTTTTATTAATTTTACGATTTTTTCCCCATTAAATAGGAGACTGAACTCATTTAAATTTAAATAAAGAAAGTATATTTACTTTACACTTTCTCGGAGTCAGTCACTTCTGAGTTACCCTGAAGAACAAGATGAATTGCAGAGGCAGCTGAAGTTGATACAGGCTTCATTATACAGGGGGATTCAAAAGTTAGTGTGCAGTAGTGCATGGAAACGTGTACAGCACACAAGTGGTGGCGGCTCATAGCTAAAATTTCTAGGGGTGCTGCGTCAGAAAACTGTTATTTTTTCACGAACTAGGGAATAGCTAGTGACATTAAGCTTAAGGATCATGTAATATACTTGTATAAGAATAGTATTAAAGAAAAAAAGATACATTATATTGAATTTTATCGATATCGAAAGGAAACTGGGGGGGTGCTGCAGTGCCTATGGACGAGCCGCCTTTCAGCACACACATCAATGTACTTTCTGTAGGAGGTCTTTGCTGATCAAATCATCTCGCCTGGCATCTGGCCTGCATGCTCGCCGGACCACGCACCTCTTGATTTCTTCCTTTGGGATGCCTTGAAAGGTAAGTGTATGCAAACAATCCGCACATTTTGCCTGAGCTGAAGGAGAAATCACAACTGAAGTTCAGCAAATCTCACCAGCCATATTGAGCAGAGTGTTTCACAACCTGCAACTGCTCTTTTATCTCGTCACAAGGGATTAAATGTCTCTTAAGGTGCTTTTTCTTCTTTGGGAAGTGGTGAAAGTCGCAAGGTGCAAGATCTTTCATCTTTGAACTGTCGTTTTGCATCTTTGAATTGTAGGCGCTGTAACACCTCTAGAGTGTGGCGACTGTTTGCGGTCCAGCATTATCGTGCTGCAGAAGATGGTCTAAAGCTGCCATTCAGTCCTGGTGTCGACAACAACCCCGGACTTCCTCTCCGACAGGTTCTCCCGAGTGGTCACACGTTGGTGCAGTACGTGGAAAGGGATGGGGATAATGTCGAAAAGTGAATAGCGCATTACATAGAGGACAAATGTAAGTATCAGATACAAAAGAATTTTGAAAATCAATCACAGCCATGGAGGCATTACTTTTCGATCTTCTCTACATTTATTGAATTTTCTTTTAAAAACTTAATGAATTCACATTGAAAGGAATAAAAAAAAAAAAACAGCTGTAGAATGCTTAAGACAATTGGATATTGCCACAAAATTTATATTTCTTACGATGCCTTGTCCATCTAAAGAACTGTAACATACAAACGGATGTATTGTAGATTGGAACTCGAGCTTTAAAAATTAATATCTTCAAAACGGAGCAAAACACAGTTTTGAATTTTTTGTGTTGTTTAGGTTAGGTGTATTTTTTGAATCACCGAGCGTGCAGGCCAGATGCCACGCAAGATGATTCGAACAGCACAGACTCCCTGCAGAAAGTGCATTGATGTGTTTGCTGTACACGTTTCCACACAAGCTTTTGAATCACCCTGTATAATGAAGCCTATATTAACTTCAGCTGCCTCTGCAATTCATCTCGTCCTTCAGGGTAACTCAGAAGTGACTGACTCTGAGGAAGTGTAAAGTAAATATACTTTCTTATTACTAACAATTCGACATCAAAATGCAAATTTATATTTTCTTACTAAATTATCTTCTTATTTAACAAGTGCTCAATACTTTTCTGACTTCTGAAAAAAAAACTGAAATTCTAAGAAATATTTTTCCTATTGATATAATTATTATTGTAATGCTAATATTGATTTTATTTTTTCGTGTAATTATAATTAATAATACTATTTATATAAATAATAAAACGTAAATAAATGAATGGTCGCAAGGTTCCACGCTTTCTCTTCCCTGTATGAGTAGTCAAGTCCCTACTACCTAACTCCCGCTGCTTGCAGCTCAAGCTTTAAAAATTAATATCTTCAAAACGGAGCAAAACACAGTTTTGAATTTTTTGTATTGTTTTTATGAAAGTATGTGTATGATATTAATAATTTTTTAACAAAAAAAAATACCCACCTTTTGAGATATTTGCATATATAAAATATTTTTATTAAATTCAAATATTTGCGCATGCGTAATATAATTTTAAAAATTTCATATAGAATCTACAGTTAAAGAACTTTCATATGTCACCAATCACATCTTTCTAAGTAAAATACAACCGAAGTTACAGTACTTCATAGATAAGGCCTCCACTCAAATTTTGAAAACTTTAAATGTCCGTAACTTCCATAAAAATGAAAAAAAAATTAAAAATATTTGACATTATTTACTGACTCCCTAGGGCAATTGTATATACCAAATTTCATTAAAATCCGAGAGGTCAGTGCCAATGCCTGCCTGAACTGGCACGTCAAAGGGTTAAGGTATTTGACGTGCCAGTAGATAGCATTACAGTATTCCTTAGGCACTTGGGCGTAGTTATTTAAATGAAATACCTGCCAGACAGAAGAGTTAATGGAAATGTATACCTAATATATTAATCAACTATGCCATTCCTCAGGTACAGAAAATGCAACTGACATTACATTATTAAATGCAACTGTCTTACTGTATTTTGGTGGTTTCTTACTGACATTACAATATGCTGTTGTCAACAGCACAATGGGTATTTATTGTGGAAGTCTAATTTCAAAAACATTGGCGTTCTTTATTGTCATTTGTATCTCTTTTTTCCTATTAAACACACAGCATTGAACACTATGAATGCCAGATTGCATGATCACTTTGTATAAGAAAATTACGAGGGCGATCCGATAATAAAGGTACAGGTAAAATTATCCAGGACATATTCAAAGACATTTTAAGTCTTGTAATTTTACTTGAACATGGCTTAAATCCGAAATGCATATTGATCAAATAATGAAAAATAAAATGATCAATATGCATTTGAACCCGGTTGCAAATTTGAACCCGGATATCGCTAGTGCAACACTGAACATTTCAGTGTAAGTGGATCCCATTATTTTATTTGGATTTTCCATAAATAAGGATAGATAACGATCGAAAAAGAACAACGATGATGAGTTATTTTGCGTGATAGCCAAGATGTTTAGCCAGTGCGTGAAAGTAGCAGTGAGTTGAGGCAAAGCTCAAATCGACTTGAGCTTTGAAAACTGATGTTTGAAAAATTATATTTAAAAAACTACTTAAGTAATAAAAAAAATTATGAGTTGAATTAGAGTTAGTTGCATGCCCTTTATGTTATAAAATAATTAAATTTGACTTACATTAATAGGTGATTTTGAGTGTCAGTTACCCTTTAATGACTCATCACTCTTTCACATTTCTCATCCTTTATACTTTTTTTTAATTATAAGATGGGATTTATAATTATTATACAATGTACTTATGTTTTAATAATAAGACAGAAACAAGGCTGATAACGTATTTCTCATTAACATTCCTTGTTAAGATTTGAAATATAGTTGGCCTGACCATTAGCAGTTACAAGATGATATAATAATTTTGACATTATTTTATAATAATTTTATTTATGTAGGTATTTTGAAATATTAATTTATAAAATGTTAAGTTTTACAAATAAATGTTTCTCCCGAAATATAAGGAAAGAGTTTTTTTTTACATGAAAATTTTTTCTTTTGTGACCACAATAATGGCTATCGCACACTTCTGATTTGCTGAGAATTCATTCAGTGACGTTACAATACGCATGTGCGTTAAGCACTTCTGTCAAGTTGACCTTACCTTTTATTCTAGATTATCGTAAGGTATAGTTATATGAAGTCAGATAATCCAATGTAATTTCAGGTATGATATAAAGTTTCTATGAATTGGCAAAATGCAACAAATGTATATCTTATAAAATATTTTCTTATTTTAAAAAATCAGCAAAAGGTCTCATTCTTTCAGGCTCTAATCATTATCATAAAGTAGGCTTTTTATTACGGAATTGTCTTCTTGAAATGTTTCGCTAATTTCTTATTTTGATAATTAAATTTTTGATTGGCATATTTTTTTTTCTTTACAGTTTTTGGTTCCCTCGATATGTCTAGGTCTAATTCCATGACAAGTACTGGCCAGTGTAGGCTTGCACCTCTCATTCCATGCATTCAGGATTCCAGTCAACTTTATGATTACTGCGTGAAATTACTTTTTAAGCTTCATTCTAGTAAGTCATAAAAAATTGTCTTCTTGAGATAGTCTTTGCGATGTTATACTTTAATAATAATAATAATAATAATAACAACAACAACAACAACAAATGACATCTCAATGATAACACTGGGCAACAATGAAATTGCTTCTTAGGTGAAAGTACCCAATCCTGCATAACTTTAACGTGCTGAACACGAATATCACTTTGAAAAATGTTGATTGGCTCTTGTTGCAGAGATATTGACGCATTGTCATTTGTATAGGTTCTATTGGAGAGTATTAACTACAGCAAGTAGGGCTGGCAGATCTGTGCTGACCTGGACGTAGTGTCTTTATTGACGGGTTTGCAGCACGGATGTACAAAGTACTGCTGTTTTCTTTGTCTATGGGACAGCAGAGCAATCGATTTGCACTATATCAAGAAAGACTGGTTTCCGAGAGCATCTTTTAAGCCTGGAGAAACGAATGTACAACACCCACAAACGGCAGAACCACACAAAATCATCATTCCTTCTTTACACATCAAGCTCGGCCTTGTAAAAAAGTTAGTAAAAGCCATGGATAAGAATAGAGCAGCATTCAAATACCTGCATTCAAGTACACATTACTAAGAAACTGTAGCCAATTCAGCCTTTTCTTACTCATATTCTTGTTCAGTACATTGAATTCATTAAGAAATGACTATTTTCGTCTCGGAAGCGTGCACTTTTTGAAATTTTGTTGCCCAGTGTAATGCCTGTTTGTTGCCAACAGATAACAATGTCATTTCATGTGGTCATATATTTTTAAGGAAAGACATCTGGATAGTATAAGTTATAAATTGTGTTGAATTGCAACATTTATAACGAAATTAATGATTGTTAGTATCACATATGTTCACATATTTGAGCCCTGCATCACATTAATCATATAATGTGGAAAATGTCTCATTAATTCACATAATTTGGTAAAATCTAGAGAAATTGAAGAAATATTCACTCTAAAAATAAAAATATTTAAAATTTTAAGACAAATGAGTGGACAAATACCCCAACATCGATGTTCTCAAGCTAAAAGCAGACAAATGCCCCAACCTTGGTCTTCTTTTAAGTGACTATATTACTTAGTTGTTCTATTTAATATTTCCTTTCTTTTTGTATTTTTTTTTGTTGTTTTTCGTATTGCCTGATTTGATTAGGCTTATTGTAAAGGGAAAATAATATCTGCCTAGTCTTCCTTGGATATCCTCGTTCTGGATAATTTAGTATAGGAGTCATTATTGGTGGATACTGGAAGTATTATGTGTAGTTCAAGATTGAGCGTGTAGGTGGCGATCCCAAGATTCAGCGTAGGATTGGCCTGGGGTATAAAAGGACCTGGTTATTCTGAGAGACTTAACTTGTGACTAGATCGACCAGACGCTTCTTCCAGACCTTTTTCACGATTCAAATTTCATAGAAAAATGTGTATTTTTATTTATTATGTGAAAATAAACGTTTGTAATATATATATTAGCTGATGTAAGGAATGGTTCTATCATTAAATAATATTTTATCCATCACATAATGACTTCTTTTCATCACATATCACATCACATCATTTGCATTTTTCGATCACGTAAACGACAATCCCTGATGATAATAATAATAATAATAATAATAATAATAATAATAATAATAATAATAAGCTACAGAAAACATCTTCGGGTGATGGCCCTGGTTAACAGGTCTGATCTACTCTACCTTACATTAATTTGGGGGTTCAGATGACCCGGTAGGGCTGATGAGCTCATTACTTTAACCAAGGGCCTGCTGATGATGGAGATGTCTAACAGGACCACCCATATTGGTGATCACTATGATTGGTGTTAGTGCGTTATTTGATACCAGCTCTGACGTCACCAGGGTTACCAAGGTCCGCATTCGTGCGTTAGGCAGAGACTTACGTTCGAAAAATATGTCACAATCTCCCAGGGCCACTGGTGGCGAAAGCAGCACCAATCCCTGTTCGGCTACTGCAGTGTCACAACCTGTCCCTAGTGTTTCAAGAACTCCTTTGCAGGCAAGCCACGCCAACGCATGAAATGGACCAATGACAAACCATTTTATCATGTGAGCCTACTATGCAGTCACTAAATTGGAAACTGACACTACAGCTTACAGACAATACTTAATAACACTTTCAAAGAGTCATATCCTCACATCATAGTCACTGAACAACTCATTTAATACCCTTACCGACACTACAGAAAATAAAACAAGTTGCACAACAGGTACAAGAAGACGAGCCATCTACACAAACCGGCACTCAACACAGATTCAAACACTAACAAGGACATCATTAATGAACTTGTAGAACACACTCAACAATGAACTTCACCATGATATTCATCCACAACACAACATGAATACCAAACTTATTGAAACATTAAATGACACCCTACAGAGATACCTTAAAATTTACACGGGAACAGATCCCACACAAAGACCAGGTATACCTAACAAAAAAAGCAAAACGGGGGAAATTTTATTTTACATGAACACCATATATCTTACCAAAGTACATTGAAGAAAATGTAGTGGGGGAGGCCGTGGCTTGGTGGGCTTTCACTGAACACAACTTCTGTGAAGTTAAGCTACATCAGGCACAGCTCGCCACTGGATGGGTGACCATCCGTTATAGCCAATCTTTACCCCCCCCCCCCCCCCCTGGCTGCTGTGACCATCATACAGCAGTTGTGAATCCTGGTCCATCCAGGGACCCAACACGTCGGCCTCTGGCCATACAGGCCCTGGTTAGACGTATTGGATCCAATTAATTAATAAAAAAAAAAATCAAAAAAAAATCAAAAAATCTATCTTTAGAATACATACACCTTCTTATTTACACTGGGGCTCTTACAGCTATATTCACACTAGGAAAGAAACTAATCTATAAAAACACACAAAAATTATCCACCTAACAGAAACCTGAATGGCAAAAGCGGATTGAGTCGGTTATCGACGAAATCCGCAAGCAGTTAGGTCGACTTACCCAGTACATTAAAAACAACACTTCATCAAAGCAGAACAAACGCCTCAGACAACTATTTAAGAAAATTAAAACACACACCAGACATGAGCAGTACAATCAACATATTACAGAATATATGGACACATTAAAACAAAAGTTAGCTGCAAAAACACAATGCCTGAAGAGATACAAAACATGCACTTGGCGCAAACAATAGAATAAGTTATTCGCAAACAACGAGAGTACATTCTATAAGCAGTTAAACAAAAAATATGCACACACACACAAAATACTGATCTGCCAACACAAACAGCACTTCAACAATATTGGTCATCTCTTTGGTCTGTCTCCGTTGAATATAATAGGGAAGCTAGCTGGATCAGGGAAGAGGAGCATTCGGCATCCACACTACCAAACATGCCTTATACTGACATAATACCAGATGAACTCTCACAAGTCATGAAATGTACTCACCATTGGAAGGCTCCAAGTGTAGACAGGATTCAGAACTTCTGGTAAGTGCTTTACCTGTTTGCATCTGACCCTTGCAAAACGGATTTCCAACACTTTGCAAACACCACACACATGGCAACATTTTCTCACACAAGGAATAGCGTACATGGTACCCAACACTACAGATCCCACACAATATAGACCTATCACATGCCTGCCTACACTTTACAAAATAATAACTTCCTCTATCGCAAACAATTTATACACACATAGACACGAGCAACATTCTCACTGAGCAACTAAAGGGATGCCATAGAAATAACATGGGCTGTAAGGGGCAAATCTGATAGACAGTGTGGTCCTACGGCAAACTCTCAATAAACATCGACACCTCCATGCAGCCTACATTGATTACAAAATGGCCTTTGACAGTGTCCCACACTCATGGCTTTTATATAATTACAATTATATAAAATAAACCCTACACTTATCATATTTTTAGAAAATACAATGCTGCATTGGAGAACTACACTACACCTCACACTCAACAGCGAAACCATCATGACTGACAAAATGCAGATAAACCGGGGTATTTTCCAGGGTGACTCACTGAGCCCATTCTGGTTTTGTCATTCACTACATGCACTTTCAAACGGACTGAACAGCACAACTTACAGCTACACGATTAAACACAATAAAAGCTGCCACTACTCGCCTCCACACAAACACAATTGTATCAGTTACTTGACATTACACAAATTTTTTCAAAAGACATACACATGCAATTTGAGTTGGACAAATGCAAAACCATTCACATTGAAAATGGAGTATTCAGGGAAGGGGGGCTTCACTTTAGAAGAACCAGGTCACGTTTGCTGCTATGAAAATTGACAACTTTTACAAATATCTAAGATTTAAACAAGCCAAGCTTCTGGAGCACAAACACATAAAGAATACACTCACTAAACAATATCTGCATAGGCTAGAGGCAATACTTAAAACACATTTAAATTCCGAAATTTAATCATGGCTATCAATGCTTATGCCACCCCAATACTCTCCTACTCCTTTGGGGTCATACAGTGGACACATACAGATCTTGAGGGACTTGAAAGGAAACAACATAAACTGCTTACAAGGCACAGGAAGTACCATCCACACACAGCAATTGAAAGACTCATCCTGCCTTGTTCAGAGGGAGGCAAAGGTCTTATTGATATAATAGATCTACACCAGAAACAAACTCAGTCACCCAGAGAATTCTTTTACTCTAAACAACACACATCACCATTACACAAAGCAGTCTGCATGGCTGATACAAAATACACACCTTTGAATCTGAACAGCATGCAGAACACCCATAAGATTCCTACAATACAACATGCACTAAACTTCAGTCATGACTTGGAAAGCAACTCCACGGTAGACATCCTTCTGACCTCAACCAGCCGCACATCGACAAAAAAAGCATCAAACTTTTGGTTGAGTGAAGGGAGTCTCTTTGGGGAAACTGAAGGAACCTGATTGCCATACAAGACCAGGTTATTAACACTAAAAGCTACAGAAAACATGAAAGAATCGACTGATGGATCTTACAAGAAATGCCATATCGCAGAGGAAACATCCAACACGTCATATCCAGTTGCAAAATATCATGCAGACAGATTATTTACACTGACATAACCAGGCAGCCAACATCATACATCAACATCTAGCTAAGAATCACAAGCTTAGGGACATCCATACTCCATATTTTAAATATATCCCAGACACTGTCTTAGATAACAGACCAGACATTATACTAGTAGATACGGAAAACAAAGTGACTTACATAATTGATATCTCCATCCCCAGCACACACAATTTACAAAAGACATACACTGACAAAATCACTAAATATATGGATCTTGCACACGAAATAAAACTCCTTTGGGGAGTTAACGAAGTACACATTGTTTCTGTTGTTCTTTCTGATACTGGGGTTATTCCACACTCACTACACAAAAGCCTGTCAACACTAAATTTAAACCCACACTTTTACAAAACTTTACAGAAAGCCACATTTCTAAACACATGTCACATAGTAAGGAAATTCTTACACTCAAACATCAATACTCCCATGAGTGCGTAATTTTTCCCTTTCCTGTATTTGAGTCCCTTGGGCTTGACCCTCTCCTATCTCTCTCTTGGGTCCGCCTCTGGGACTTGGCTTCCGTACATGATCCAAGTTTGGTTTCCCCAAACAACAACAATAATAATAATTTCAAAGCGACAAAAGACCAATGGATTGATCTATGAACTAACTTTGAGAAACTCAATAAAGAGGAGAGCCAATTTGATCATGGCTTGGGTTTGACTATAAGGCTTTTGATTCAGTTCCTCATAACTGGATTGAGTAATGCCTGGACCTCTTTGGAATTCGCACCAATATTCAGGAATCATGAACACTTCAGTGAAATTTTGGCAAGTGGAGTTTCTGGCTAATGTTTAAAATTAAACGTGGAATTTTCCAAGCGATTCATTATCACCTTTATGGCCCATTGATGAAAAGTTTGAAGAAGACAAATTGCATATATGAACTGGCCAAAAGGAGCGTGAGAATTTCACATCTATTCTGTATAGATGACCTAAAATTATTTGGAAAAACGAAAGCTGGACTGAACTCCTTGCAGGAATGTATAAGGACATTGGAATGTATTTTGGCATTCACATGTGTACCACTATTGCTGTTAAGGCAGGTAAAATGGTTAAAAACCTGGATAATGAAGGATTATAATTATAATAATCTAAGCAACCCATGGGTTGTCCCCCCAACAGGCCAAAGCCCAACACGGGGTTTTCTTTTTTATAATAAACGACAATCACAAACATCCATGCCCCAAGCGGAATTCGAACCCACGACTTGCTGGTTGCGAGAGCTATAAGACCTGCGCCTCAACGCTCTCGGCCAACAAGCCTGCGATTATCCAAAGTGTGCCACTGCCTTTATGAATAATACTGGATAATTATAAAACGGCAGTGACACCTGAAGAAGTATATAAATACAAGGGAGGATCGAAAAGTAATGAACAACAATCTTTTTATGGGATACAATTTTGGTCTGGATGTTCAGAGTTGGCAAATTGATAGTTTAAATATTTTGCTACAGACAACAATGGCTTGATCAGGTGTCACCCTAGCAGAAGGATGGATAACTACTGAGTAAAGATGGCATGTTTGCTAACATTGTCAATTTGTGAAGAACAGCGAGGTGTAGTTCGTTTTTTGTGGGTCAAATGAAAATATGAAGTGAAATCCACAGGGGAATGTTGAAGGTGTATTGTTTGTACCCTGAGTGGAGGTGCCAAAAGGTACCCACAACAACAATGCACGCCCACACATGCCAGGAGCGGGTTGTTAGAACTTGCAAGGAAGGGACGAAGTGTGGTTAATTCAAAGAGCAAGCGTATAAATACACTAGAACAGGCATTTTATTTAACCAGTAATATAAACAAGAAAAATAAAATTATTCAGAAATATAAACAAATTAGGGTCCCAACTCAATTACAATTAGAACAAGAACATGAATATATTTCCTCAAAATTAAACATAATAGCTTATTAACAAACTAGCAGTTAGCGTCAGCTATGTCTCCTACCTTCACACACCCACTACTTTCTGCCACAATCGGCACATGAGCAAATAGTCTTGAGCAGCTAGACCAGACGGTTCAGAATAGTCTCATCACAACAGAGCTGGCCACTTGTCAACACTAGGACAGTGCTCTCAGACCTCCGGACGAGCAGAGGAGCAACAAGAACGCGTTGTGCTCTCCTTTGAGACATCCAAGAACACAGGTGTCTTAAAATATAGCACACTTTGTATTGGAAAAAGGGGAGAGAGCCGTAGCCCCTCATAACACAATAATTAATGCTTCGACGCATACACCTGTATACTGATACTCCTACTGCTCTCTACGCAGAGCAACTCAAATTAGCACACATAAGCTGCAGCTCTGAACTCATGAATTGATTATTCTCGACAATTAATACCCTGCTTTTGCTACAAACCCATGTGTCCAGCCCAGCTCGCCCTCTACAAGCAAGATGGAAATTTCCAGGTGGTCACCCAACCTGTGATTAGCCGGGCCCAAGGTTGCTTAACTCCACCATTGCATTAAGCAAGGCGAGACAACTGGGCTACGGCTGCCCCGAACTTAGGAGTGTTGCTTCCACACAAAGGCAAACAGAAGAGCATTCCGTTCTCCTGCGTTCCAAACGGTGGCACAAGCAGAGTTTCTCTCCAAAAAAAGAAAAACAGTCTGCATAAATCACATTCAGAATAAGCATATCCTTTTTAAATATTGGTCCATCCACTTTACGAACTGTACCAGTCTCTTTACTCCTACAATTGTAGGCAAAAACAGCTTAAAATAAGACATCGCTGAAATGGGGGGAGATAGAACAAACTCCAGTTTCGTTTCGCTTCCCTGCACAACACATCATTGTCATATGCATTGCTCACAACAAAAGCGCTCAACCACAACCTTTGTTGATAGCTCAATTTCAGAGAAAAGCTGCAACAACAAAGCTCAGAGGAGATCATTGCTCGCAATTGTTGCAGCTTCCCAAAGAAAGAAAACAAAGTTAAAATTCACAAAGAAAAACACAGCAAAACAATGCCATCATTTTCAAAGTGCGAAACATCGCAAACACTAACAGCCTCACACACAACTTTTCACATAACAAAGACCACGCCCACTCCAATCAAGCCAAAACGATCCACAACACCAAATTTAGCAAAAACGGCAGACAACACAACACCGAAAATAAATAAATAAATAAATAAATAAATAAATAAATAAATAAATAAATACACAATTCACTACAACACGAAATACACACTGACATGAGACGCAGTTTCATTTTAATGCTTATCTGATCTTCTTGAATCCGCTATTATTTTATTTGTTATCAAACAACAGGCAGCGGGCAGGCAGATGTCGATCAAAGGTTAGTTTTCCATATTTAGAACTATTTAGGCAAATGAGCGATGATGCGATTATTTCTGTCAAGGTTAGGTTAGCGATTAGGTAGGGATCATTACCTAATAGTAATAATCATTGAGGTCGGCAGTGGTAGGGATTAACATTAGGTTAGCTGAAGTTAACGTCAAGTTAGGTTAGATTAGACATATTTTTATTTAATCTTTATTTTTTAGAGCATTTTTATCATGTGTAAACATTTGTGCACAGTTGAATTTCCTTGATAGATTAAAGTTCAGAGTAGCGTCCCCTAATTTTCTCGGATTATACCGATTAGCCCCGTCGCATTTATGCTCTAAATTTATTATTGTAACATATATAATTAATAAGTAATGGGTTTTTCATGTTATAGAAATTATATTTTAAGAAATTTATGCGGGGAGAAAAAAATCACCAAAGTCCCGTGACAGTGTACGTTAAATGATGGGCAGCCAGCCTGAGAAACATGAATGACCATGAATGAGCGTCTTTCTTGGTGATTGTGGCCAGGCCGACATGAAAAATTTCTTAAAATATAGTTTCTACAATATGATAATCATTTACTTATTAATTATACAGGATGGTTCATTTAAGTGTAGACATGGAACACGTAAGAACGCCAAGTGGTTTTTGAATCCGGCTAGGAAGGACAATGAGGAGGAAGTATACAGATTGTTTAAACAGATTGCGGTGCCCGGATTGTGAGGTTGTTAACATGGGATCCACGAAAGGTTCTGCGAGCACCGGAGGGCCTGGATCAACAGAGACTGAAAGTCCGCATTTGTGGATCATCTCATCAAATCCAGACATCACATGGTTGACATAGACCGGTGCATGGAAATATTATGGAAAGGGCGTGGCAGAGAGAAGATTTTGTTCAAGGAGGAGATGGAAATCAAAAAACACCACTGTAGGATCGACCTCCTCCTCTTCAATGGCCAGACATCCTTCGAGAGACACAGCATGATTGATTATCTGATCGGGTTAGAAAAAAACCAGAAGGGTAGAAAACTCCCCAATAGGTTGGCGCTTGATAAGGGCGTTCGACTTGGACTGCGGTTCCTATTATTATAAAAGGGACACTGTCTAGGGTAGCCTCTGAAGATGATGTAACATCGAAACACGTTAGGCAATAAATGCTTTTGTTTCCATATCACTTTTTTGGACCCTGTTTTTATTCTTTATTTTTTGTAAATTTCATTGTTGTAAAAATCTAAACTTTTATTGTTGGGATGGCCACTACCGCCTGTCATGCAAATGCAGCACCACTTATGACAACTGATTGTTTGTTTAAACAAAATGGCAGACAGCGATGTGTCGACCAAAGTGGAACAACGAATGATCATCAAGTGTGCGATACACTGACCCACCACGACCCAAGAAATCAAGATAACACAGTTGGCAACAACAGTGATAGCAACAGTATTCTGGGACATTAAGGGTATCATTCGTGTCGATTTTCTGGAAAAATGTCGAACCATAAATGCATCCTGCTACAGTTATGTCCCTGAAGCCGCCACTAAGGAAAAGCAACCAGGACTCCTTACCAGTGGTGTTTGTTTTCTGCGAGACAATGCCAGACCACATACAGCCAAATGGACTATGGACACACTGATGGAAATCAAATGGGATATCTTACCACATCTTCCATACAGCTTGGATCTCTCCCTTTGCGACTATGTATCACCTTTTTGGACCTATGAAACAGTTCTTGAGAGGGCAGAGGTTTGGCTCCAGTGAGGAAGTGAAACAGGCTGTCCTGATGTGATTTCGACATCAGCCTGAAGCTTTCTACAGAAGCGGTATCCAGATGCTCCCAGAACGCTGGAAAAAAAATGCTCATACCCAGATGCTCCCTGAGAAGCAAGGAGAGTTCTTTGAGAAGTACCTAGTGTGTGTGTGTGTGTGTGTGTGTGTGTGTGTGTGTGTGTGTGTGTGTTTGTAGTTTCCTGATTTTATAAAAAATAAAGTTTAGGTCAAATTTGAACGCCCCTCGTATATTCAGTAATTAATCCTAAAATTTAAAAAAAAGTAAAACTGAATATTATAGTTCATCCAGGGTAAGGTGGTGTAGGCATGGCTTAGTGTTGATATCGATTAATCATGACAGGCAATCAACACTCATGGAATTATGGGTTTTCTTCATTATCTATGCGGGCGTCAATCTGTTCACAACGTGTACGTGAGTAGTGATCAGCGGTCATAATGGCCATTTCATCTACAACACCTAACGCTTTTGGAAATCAAGGACAAACTCTTCATAGCCAAACTAGGGAGATTGTGTGTGGAATTATTTTCCTACTTTAAACTTAACGATTCTTCGTTAATAGAGGAAACATCTAAAGCAACACAAGTTTCGACTACGTCCATTCGATGAATCATTCAGAACGTAGCTAGGCCTAATTTGGAGACTGAAGCAAGCACGCCAAACCTTCACCTTTTTCAGCGCATGGGAAGAAGAGGGTAAGGGAGTCACATGTTAAAATTTTGGATGAATTTGAACTTTCAATTGCACGGGCAAATGTTGCTGAAATGATTACAAATGTTTATATCGAGATGGACATTATCCTATGATTACAAATGTTTAAAGAGAGGACTGGATACTGCGGGGTCAAGATCTTCCTTCGCCGTCATCATGCATGAAAAACTGCGTATGAAATTCGGAAAAATCGTAAATTCTATATTGAACGTACAGCGGTAACAGTGCAACAACACCGATGTTTACGACAGATACAAGTGCTACGTTAAAGACTAACTCAGTAAATTTTAATGGCCAGGAAATAAACGAAAGAGGCCAGAACCTTTGTTTTTAAATTTTTAGTAGTAAATAAAAATATTTAATTTTACTTGCAATTAAATATTTTAGTAAATAAATATTTAATTGCAATTCATTTTTAAAATTCTTTTAATTCTAATTCATTAAAAGAAACGCAATAAAAGAAGTGAAACATTTATTAAAGAATAAAATAAGATCGATAAATTGACTTCAATTTTATCGCTTATAGTTTTAAATAAAATAAAAAAAAATAAAAATAAAATTTTAGTTAACCATCTATAATTGATATTAACATGATGGGATAGAGCTTTTTTAAGTGTATTATTAAATTTATTTTTTTTAAATTTAATATGCAATATAAGTAATTTCAATACAAAATAAAAACTAAAAATATCGATAAAACGCTAAACAATTTAAGAACTGTAAACCAGGAATGATTAATCGCATGATCAAACCTTTATCTGATTGGCCAATTCAAAATTCGTAAGCTCTGCCCACTCCATCTTTCCCTGGATGAACTATAATTAATTACCTAGTGACAAAAATATAATAAAATTTGATATAATAAATAATTTGTAAAATGTTACCAGAAGTTTCGGGTTATCAATAAAATTCACTTTTAGTCCAGACACGGGATTATTTTCTCCCTTTTCCAGATCATGAAATCTTCCGAACCATCAAATGCTGGATTAACGGACTTTTATTGTCTTAGACGAAGAAACTTTAACAAGAAACAAGATTCCAATACACAGTTTTTTGTGTGTTCAGGTCCAAAAACGTGGATTATTATTGCAAGAACCTAGATGTGTCAGCAGTGGATTTCAGACATGGTCTTCACTCACTGCTCCAACACATCTCGTAGACATTTGATCGAGTTAAGATCAGAGCTCAAAATGTGATTGACATTTATGTATCTGAGCAACTGCCTGATGGAGGCCAAAAAATGACATGGTATATCATCTTTTCCTAAAAGTAACAATCCTTGTTACCAAAAATTCCTAGCCATAGGAAGCACCTGACTATCCTAAATGTCCTTTTAGGCCTTCAACCACCTACAAGGGGCCTAACTCCAAACTTCATGGTTGAAACAATGCACTCTGGTATAAGGCGATCCCCTGGCATTTACCATAAACAAACATGCCTATCCGACTGGAACAGAATATAACATGATTCATCACTTCACAAAATGTTTTTCTACTCTTCGACAGTCCAATGTCTGCATTGCAAACACCACTGGAGTCTAGCAGCTATGATGTTTTGAGATGTTTGACTTGTGTGCAGTACCACATGAGTGAATCCCAAGTGCATCCAGTTCCTTCCACAAAGTGTTGTAATCCACACTGACTCCTGTTACTTGTTGGACCTGAAGTGGATTCCTATGGTTTTGTATGAACTCCATGCTTCAACAGCTATTGGTCATGTTCAACGACAATGTTCTGTTGCCTGTAGTGTTCAATTTTTTCATGATATCACCAATAGTTGAACATGGCTGTGATAATTTTTCCAAAGTTTTACAAATAGATATGCCCACCATGTGGCACCCAATTGCAGTGCTCCCTCTATATAACGGCACTCTACATAATGCCAAATTTATGATGGCAAGTGCATATAACGAAGTTTTATTTTCCGGAAAAAAAACTTCGTTATATGGACTTGCCGTTATAAATTTGTCGTTATGAAGAGTCCCGTTATATAGAAGGAGCATTGTATTATGCCTCTCAAAATCGCTAAGTTCCCTTCGTTTAACCATTCTCCATAAAGAGAACGTTACTTGAGCTAGTTAGCACACCAATATCATGAAATTGAATGAAATTGTTGATGTGCGAGCATGGGCCAAGGCACGGGTCAGACAGATTTCATGTAAATTAAGAGGTGTCCGATTCATTATTTCAGGGTATTGTAAATGTTTTTGACATTTCTGATATATGCCAAAGAGAGCCACTGCAATAAATAAGTAATATAATCTATGAAAATGAAGGTGGTTCTCCCTGATTGCATTTTAAGCTTTTAGATAAATTTCTTATAATATTACGATTTGTATTTTGTTTAATCTTGTAGAAAAAACTTTCTATCAATTATTGGAAATACATAGCTATACTTTATTCGTTTTATAATATATTTTTCAGGTTTACCTCCCGATACGTTATTAGGACATAGTGAGCGCTTCAGAAAGCAATTCTTTTTGTGAGTATAAATTTTTTCTGTTTTCTTTCTGTTTGTAGAGTTCTGATAGTGTTTATGTGAAAACATAAGTTTTTTCAGTATTAAAAACAGTTAAGATTTTCTTAAAAGAATGTAGTAAATTTCGTTTGACGATTAAATAATGTTTGTGGAAATTGCAACCATAAAAGAATCGTGCAAATAGAATGAAATTTATTCCACTGGTTACTTATAATAACATGCATAATACGTTCTTACAGTTTCAGGCAAATACTATAGTATAAAATATCCAAATATATATATAAAATCGTTTCTTGTGAACTTCCATGAGCTACAATGAGTTGCTAAATGCCATGGCATTGGATCAAAGCCTTACCAAGCTGCTTATATGCGAATTCCACAATTCATTGGGATTGACTGTTGGAGAACTTTGATGGGCTAT
>JAHWFO010034318.1:0-15252 GCA_023313115.1 Rhysida immarginata
TATCTAAATATTTGTTATAATAATAAACAATGTTTCGAGGGGTTCATATGACGATGAGGGCTTCTAAATGCAAAATCCTTCAGCAGAGAGTTGATACTGGGTAAACTAATGATTCTCTTTGGAGTTGTTAACTCCTACAAGTCAGTGCTGGTAAAGTTAAACATTTCACGACGATCAGCTTGTCATTGATACTGCAACTAAAACACTAAGCCCGCGAAAAGAAACAAAAAATCGTACATTACGTTCAATGTTTCTCTGAATGTTTATACTAATTTTGTATTGGATTGTTTGGGTTCTGCACAATAGCAAAACCCTCTGATAGCAAGGAAGATACTGCCTCTTGCTATCAGTAATGACCAAAAACTGAAAAGAAATGTTTGTATATAAAGAATTTAAAAAGATTCGAGTTACTGAACGTAAAGTTATTTGCCAGGTTTCCTATGTTTTGTCTTGTCTTGTCGGCAGCAGTCAACACCCTATCTGGGCTGCCATGTTATTAACTGAGAACAAGAAATAACTACAAATGAGAAAGTACTGTTTTCCATCATTATCAATCAATGTACACTTTTGTGAAGAAGTTTATTAAGATTTCTCTATGATCAACATAATAATTAACAAAATATTTTGGAATTTCTTGAAAGCATTAAGCTCTAATGACTCAAGCGGCCTCTAGCGGCAATAATGCAAACTTATACAGAGAATATTCTGTTTATGCATTGCATGCGTTGGCTAATTTGTTTCGATTTGGCATCTATTTCTCTTCTGCAGTATTTTCAAGAGGAATTCCATTTTCTTGATGTTTGCTTGTGGTTTTCAATGTATATGCGAACATATAGGCATTCAATTTGTAAGTATTCCTATTTAATGAAATATGCGTCAAACGTCGGAACACATTAATATGACAAGCTCTCCTTGAGAATGTTGGAACGTCCCATGGTATGCAGATGAAAAATCATTGCATGTCATTAAAAGCTGACAACATGTAGTAGCATCCGTTAACACAGCAATTGTCGCCGTCATGGGCAGCGCAAGTGACTTGTCGGACCTCCAAAAGGGGATGATCATTGGCTATCCGGCCAAGGGGGGCAGCATTTCAGAACCAGACAGTTTCGAGCAACCGAAAAGGCGAGCTTCGGGGCCCCACGGGCCGTCGATCCTAGAGGCGAGCTTCGCTTACGACGCCTGGCCAAGACCAATCGGCGTGCCACTGTTGAGCAACTGACACAGCAAATGAACAGTGGGGCGACTGGGCGTGTCAGCACCAAGAGTGTGGAACGCTCCCTTTTGAAGTTGGGGCTCCGAGGCAGGCGTATGGTAACAGCATCCATGTTGACGCCTGTGCATCGCCGACAACGCCTCCAATTCGCAATGGACTATCGCCATTGGACCTCGGCCGAGTGGCAAAGGGTTGCTTTCTGTGACGAGTCGTGGTTTCTGGTGTACAGAGTGGACGGACGATGGAGAATTCGCCGGGAAGCATCTGAGAAGAGGCATCCCGACACCATCGTTGGCAGACGACAGGCTGCTGGGGGGAGGTGTGACTGTTTGGGAAATGTTTTCATGGTATGGTCTGAGTCCACTGATACCGCTGGAAGGTACACTGCCAATAACTTCGCATTAGCCAGGTTCAATAAATAAAAAAACTAAACTGCTAAGACACACTAAGATACACAGTCCAGTCACTTTCATGTGATCACCTGTCAGTAGCCTGAATAACCACCTCTCCCGGCGCGGACAGCTGCGAGACAGACAGGAAGAGAGTCAATAAGGTTCTGGAAGGTTTTGACAGGGATGTGAAGCCATGCCGACTCCAGTTCTGTGTCGAGCTGCCTAGGTTGTGCGGTGGAGAATCCATGGCGCGAACAACCCGATCGAGATGGTTCCACAGATTCTCTATGGAGTTTGGGGGCCAGAGGAGTACCATAAACGCATCCTCGTGCTCTTCGAACCACGCACGGACACTGCGCGCTGTATGGCAGGTGGCACTGTCTTGCTGGAAGATGCCATCGTACAGAGGAAACGGTCAGATGCGTAAATGAATTGATCCATGGTACCGTCCACAATGATAAGTGCACCCAGGGAATCCCATGAAAACTTTCCCAGACCATAAGAATATTAGAGCATTAACGTTGCCTCCTCCGGCCTGGAACCTTGCGGCATGTGTTCCAGGGTGTTTGTTTTCTGTCATCGCACATCTGTCCGATGGACCATACACCGTGATTCATATGGAAAAGCCACCTTTCGCCACTCTGTTGGTATCCAATTGCGCTACTGACATGCAAATGTCAGTCTTAGTGGCCGGTGAACAGCCGTCAACATTGGTGCACGAACCAGCCATCAGCTGCGGAGCCCCATACGCAGCCATGTTCGCTGTACTGTCGTTGAGGATACACGTTTGGCAGCCCCCTGTCATCTATGGCCCACACTTGGCACCATACACGGTACACTTTCACCACGACGGCACGCGAACAGTTCACAAAACTAGCCGTTTCGCATGGGGGTAGGTTGGTAATGGTTCAGCAGTTGCCCTTGAACCTTCAGGAGCATCCATCGTTCGTTTCGACTCTCTGGTTAGTTTCCTTTTGAGCGTCGATTGTAGAGGAGGTTATTCTGTATTAGCGCCGCGATCATCAGAAATACTACAAAGAAATCCTCATCAAGCTGAAGAGGGAAAGAGTAAAGGAAAAAAAGACCGGATTTGTGGAAGAAGGACGCATGGATTATGCATCAGGACAACGCGCCAGCCCACAATGCCCTATATGTGAAAAGTTTTAGCGGACAAGCGCATTCCTGTGCTCGAACATCCTCTGTATTCACCAGATCTGGCTCCCTATGACTTTTATCTGTTCCGAAAAGTGAAACGTGGGATTGAAGGGAATACATTTTCAGCCTGTTGAAGGGGTAAAAGCAAAAACGGCAGAATTGATGAAGAGGTGACCTACAGCATTGCTTTGAAGAATGGAAGGCACGTATGCAGCGATATACAGGGTGAATACAAAAGTCTGAACCCCCCTTTTATTTTTTGAACCGAAGCAGATATGTCAATTTTGATGAATCCAATGAATAGGAAGTTGTGGGTGGCCTATCCCATTGTGCACTTTTCATCATCCCAAATATGCAAATTAGGACCCATTCAAAATTTATCTCAAAAACCGTAAGGGATAGAGAAAAGAACCCAATGGCAAAATCATTCAAATCGGACCAACCAATCACCCACAGTCACGTGGTGAACTGTTTGTAGCTTACACAAGGAAAACTGAATGTTGACATTTCCACCATGTAAAGCCTGCAAATCAAAAAATTAACATAAATTACCATACTCACATTCACTTTGATGCGGAAAAGCAAATAAAAGGCATGTTTCAGCACACAGAAGACAGAACAATTCCAGGATGGCAAGCTACACTGTACCGGAAATGGTCAACATGATCTTGGTGATAGTGGGTGATTGGTTGATCCGATTTTTTTATTTTTTTATGCTGAACAAGTTTGCAATTGGGTTTTTTTCTCTATCCCTTACGGTTTTTGAGATAAAGTTTGAATGTGTCCTAATTTGCATATGTGGGATGATGAAAAGTGCACCAAATAAATAGGATAGGCCACCCACAACCTCCTATTTATTTTCTGTATTTGCGACGGCGAAGGCAGTTTAGAGAGTCCAAATTGTGGCGCTTTCTCTTTCCCTTTCAGGGAGCGTTAAAGATATTGTGGCAGGAAATGAGAAAAAGATTTTCAATCCCATAATCCATTTCTTCTCCCCTTATCCCTTTTCGTTTGCAAGTGATTTAAACTAGCCGGTGACAGGAGCGGGTAAAGACTAATGAAAATGGCCTTTTCCTTTCGTTTTCAGATACATGGAAACCTTATCTTTTAATGGTTAACGGAAATGTTGCGGCGCCATTTCCCGCTTCTTCTTATGGCTTTCGACTTGATTTCTCTTCTCTTGTTTGTTGTTTGTTGTGCGGTTTTATAGGTTTTTCACTTTTCACGGGCGGTAAAAGGAACACGGCGAAAGCGAAGTTGACTTTTCGATAAAAGGGCACTGAATAATAAAAGTGTTCTGCTTGAGAGAAGTGTAATTTAAGCGAGTGAGTGGAGGAGCGATATACGAGTTGAAGTTCTTTTAATGTAAGGCAGCTTATCGCAGATTTCTAATTTCGGAATTCAAACAGTACTACAGAGTTGTTGGTGTTGTTTCGGTAATAAATAATAAACCATTAAGGAATGACATAACCAAGTACCGAAACATAAAAAGAACATAATCAGATGAACAAAACTCAAAAATGAAACTGAAACATTTCTGCATGTTTGGATGTCTGTCCAGGTAAAGCCGAGCTGCAGCAGCTAGAAGTTCGTCTCCGAGTTTTGACAGATGATGAAAAAAGAGCAGAACTTAATGAATTCCATCATCATCGGTGACGAGAGTTTGGTTTACGGCTAAGACCCCCAAAACAAAGCGCAATCTTCGCAGTGTAAGAGCCTCTCTTCGCCGCGTCCGAAAAAAAGGAAGACAGGTGCGCAGCATTCTCAAGTCCATGCTGTTTGTGTTCTTCTACGAGTTTGCCCCGCCGGGTCGTAATGTTGACAAAGAGTTCTAGGTTGAGTTGCGAAGACTGCGTGACGCCATCAGACGCAAGTAACCAGACAAGTAATGTCGCACTAGGAGTTTTAGCAAAGCATGGCATCACCCTATTCGCCCGACCTTGCACCTTGTGACTACTTTCTATTTCCCAAACTGAAGACTCCACTCAAAGGTTAGCGATTCGATAATGTAGCCACGATCCAAACAAACGCGACAGAGGAGCTAAAGGCCATCCCAAAGACCGCCTTCCAAAAGTGTTTCCAACAATGGCAAGAGCGCTGGGTTATGTGTGTCACAGCGGAAGGTGATTAGGTGAGCATCTGCAATACTGACAAACTGTTGGTGCACGGGCACCAGTCTCGATACTTTTGATCATCGACTCCTGTCATTTTTTTCTTCGTTTTGTGTATTTCGCCATTATTAGTTGTTTGCAGTTTGCATAATAACTTTCATATACCGGGTGGGCAAGAAATAACGTGAGGTGTTCAGAGCTCGCTAGCAGGAATTCTATTAGGCCAAATGCAGTACATTTTGGTGTATATACTTAGTGGCACATGCAGTTTCGATTTCTGCAGGAAAAAAAAATAGTACCAAAAGTCGCCATAGGGGGCGCTTATTTCAAGAAATCAATGAATACACTTGCATAAGCGCGTTCCGTGTTGAGCAATCATGACAATAAAAGGCAAGGCTGAGGATATCCCATCATTCACGAACGAATGGCCTGACGATGACGCTTTCTCTGCCTGACCGGGCGTTATTAGTCAAGTTGTTTTATCAGAAGAGCGACAATGCAAGTGCTGCCCTTCGTGAATTCCGGCGATTGAAAACGTTACGAAGAGGACCGATGAGCATAACTAACTTACGGAAAATGATTGAACGATTTGAATCTACCGGAACTCTAGGAGTGCAACCAGGCCGGGGACGCAAACGAATCAGGCAGCAACACGTTGAAGAAGTTGCAACTGCTGTTGTGGAACAGGAGATGACTACTGTGCAGGGTACCAGCAGTGCACACGCAATAGCAAGCCAAACAGATATCCCATATTCGACGGTGAGGAAAATATTGCATAAGATATTGACATTTTATCCCTATAAACTCACTCCCACCTGTTCAGCAATTGCTTCCTGGAGATGAACGTACCCGAACTGACTTTTCGTTGAGATTTTTAGCACGTATGGAAGTGGATGATGCATGGCCATGGCAAATTTTATGGAGTGATGAGGCAGGTTTTTATGTGAATGGTGATATCAATACCCACAATTGCCGTATTTGGGCTGCATCAAGTCCACAAGTGTGTCTGCCAACTCCTATGCATTCACCAAAACTAACAGTATGGTGCGGCTTTACTGCTTCTTTCATCATCGGCCCGTACGTTTTTGAAGAAATCCGTCCCCGTGGACCGGTGACTTGTTCCGTCAATTCTGCCAGGCATGCCGATATTCTTGAGAATTTTGTGATACCACGATTGCAGGAAAAGAGTTGTCTGGATTCTACCATTTTTATGCAGAATGGTGTGTCAGGTGCAGCAGATCTTGCGAGAACGTTTTTCAGACAACAGAATAATTAGTCGTGCATTTCCCATGGTATGGCCACCCAGGTCGCCTGATCCCAACCCTTGTGATTTTTGGTTATGGGGATATTTGAAAAGCCTTGTGTATCAAGCACATGTTCCTAACCTCTCAACCTTAAAGGATCAAATAACATTACATATCAGACTAATTAATGCAGATATGCTGCGAGCTGTCGTAGAAAATGTCGTGTACCGCATGCAGCTATTGGAACAGCAGACCAGTGGTCATATTAAAACACATTTGTAATTAAAAATAAAACATTGTTTATGGTTGTTACTAAAGTTGGTTTGCACGGTATTTGTTAATTTGACAATTAGGTATTCATTGTTTTCTTGAAATAAGCGCCCCCTATGGCGACTTTTGGTACTTTTTTGCAGAAATCGAAACTGCATGTTCCACTATGTATATACACCAAAATTTACTGCATTTGGCCTAATAGAAATCCCGCTAGCGAGCTCTGAACACCTCACGTTATTTCTTGCCCACCCGGTACATGAGCAACGATTGCGCATAGACCGTCGATAGTGCGGGTAGATCTTTATCGTTTCTTTTTCATTTCAAGCGCCAAATTAACATCCGTTTTCCGTTTTTTGTTACTATGGAAAGTGGTTGGAGGGAAGGGAGAGGTGGAAAATGGATCCGTCATCGCACCGTCATCATCGCCACGTCGCCGTCAATCACGGATCGGCAATGACCGTCTGTGAAAATATTGTACAACGCACTTTGTATATTTTTTAATTTGGACTATCGGTGTTCTTCACATGCTTAAACCTCATCCTATTGTTACGATGCCTACGAGAGTAACGCCATCATCAAGCACTATGTTTGAAAAAATTTGTATACCGATCCATTGGTCCAATCTTACTATTGCCATGGATGTATTTTCTAAATGCGATCAGAGTGTCCGATTAATAATGCTTGTCAATTGACAGTCTTCCATTGGAGAGGACTGGTACAATCAAGTACAATTTTACTCAAGTTGAGTGGCTCAAATTCAAGAATTTATTGCCCACTCTCAATTGGGAATGCTTCTTTCAGTCTGATTCCGTAAATATATGTTTTCGGGCGCCATGACCATTCTCGGGATGATGTTGCGGCGCATTGTCATCTTGAAAGACAAGTCGTCAGGGTGTTGGAAGGCCAAAAAACGGGTGGAGATGGTGTTTTCCAAAAGAACATGGGGGGGGGGGGGCATTCCATACTTGGAAAACGCACACCAGACTAAGACTGATACCCCACTGCCTCTTAGCATGCCGCGTCCGTCACCTCATGAAGTCGTCATGAACAGCCGATACCATGTTACGCCACTGTTCAAGTGTCCATCCGGTGTGACTTGTGGCAAATGCACCCTGGAGTGTCCGATGATGCGGGGTTAAGAGTGATACTCGCGTAGCCGAGGGCAAGGATGCTCCCACGGATTGTCCGACGTTGAATTAGTCCGTAGTTTGTCGCACTGTGGTCCTCCAGTCTTTGTTGACCATTTGATCCAGGTGTCAAGGGTGGCTGGACGCCCGGTATGGTGTCTGTTATGAACTGTTACGCCTTCCTCCAACCATTCTCGGTGCACCCTAGACACGGTTGAACGTGTGAAGCCGAGTGCATGCACTACCCAGGCGTCGGGTAGCCATCACCACCCTCCCATGAGTTCTGCTCAGTAAGTGTAAACTTATTATTGCTGGAGGAAGACTCAGTTGACAACAGCATGGAAATAAGGATGCGTTCTCCGGGAGGTATGTCCTGATTCGAATTGACATGACACCCTGTAGTGGGATAAATGACGTGATGGTGCCAACGAATGAAATAGATGTCGTGTTCAAACAAAGAAACAGGAATGGAAAGTCTGTTTTTATTTCGTGAAGCTATTTCAATAAGTTTGTTAAGGTGATTGCATATTGTTGTTGGTGGTAGTATTGCATATTGTTCTGGTTAAAACAAGCCTGAGAATTCTGGAACTATCGTCCGGCCCCAGTTGACCACATCATATGTACACTGAGTTAGCAAAACTCATGGGATAATTACTTAATATCTGGTCGGGCCACCTCTGGCCCTGTGGAGTGCAGCAATACGGCGTAGTAGTGAGTCTGCAAGTCCCTGGTACACTTCTGGAGGCAGCTGACACCAGATAGTCTGCAGAGCCGAAGATAGTTGCTGTCCGTTCGTGGGCGGATGACCCAGTGCCCGGAGCCTGACTTCAACAGCATCCCAGATATGCCCGATGGGATTCATGTCAGGGCTCCGGGCTGGCAGCTCAGTCGTTGGACCTCTCCTGCATGCTCCTCGAACCATTCGCGGACTACATTGGAGCGATGTAGTGGAGCATTGCCATCTTGAAAGACTGCTACGTCGTCAGGGTGTTGAAATGTCAAAAACGGGTGCAGATGGTCTCCGATGAGTTGACGATACCGTGGACCATTCAACGTTTGGTCCAGGATAACCAGAGGGCCCATTCCAAAGCAGGAAAATGCACCCCAGACCATCATTGACGCCCCACCACCCTGCACCACTACCTGTTGGCAAGCGGGATCCATCGTTTCGTGAGGTCTGCGCCACACTCGGTGCCTCCCATCTGCGTGGTACAGTTGATATCGTGACTCATCTGACCATATGACGTTACGCCACTGTTGCAGAGTCCAGCCAAGATGGTTGGTGGCAAATGCCGATGACGCTGGGTAAGCATTGGCACCCGTGTAGGGCGACGGCTGCCAAACCCGAGGGCATGCAGATTCCGACGGATTGTCCACCAAGAGACGTTTCTAGTGCGGCCGGTATTGAACTGGTCTGTGATTTGCTGCACTGTTGCGCTCCTGTCTCTCTGAATCATTCGTCCCAGGTGTCGCCGGTCACGATCATTCAGGGCAGCTGGACGCCCGGTATGGTGCCTGTTGTGGACTGTGATGCCTTCATCCAGCCATTCCCGGTACACCCTGGAGACAGTTGAGCGGGGAAAGCCAAATTCCTGCGCCACTGCCGAAATGGAACATCCCATGAGTCGGGCACCTACTATCATACCCCGTTCAAAAGACGTCAACTCGCGACGACGTGGCATTTCTGATTAATCACTTATTCCCAGAATCCGTCGCCCCTGTGAATTCGTGAGCCATGCCCATCAATCAATGTGCTTGCTATCCCATTATTTTTGCTAACCCCAGAGTCTCTGTACTTATCAGATTTTTTGTGCTAGTGAATTGATCTAAGATCCATTTATTATAGTTTTACCATCCGCATGTGTCAGTAAATAATGAAGGGAAGCTAGTATTCTGGGATATCAACTAGCGTGGTTGCTGCGTGTGTAATGTTAATAAAGCTGAATTAACCCCATAGCAGGCTACAAATTTGAAGTATTTCCTTTAGAAGATTGTTCTAAGTTGGTTCATTCCTTGAGGCCGTGACGTACTGGCGGATATGGAAGAATTTTTTTGTCAAATTTCTCGAAGGCCATTAGACCTTTCCACACTTGCTATTAACGGTTAAGATAAAAACAAACGTGAGCTTTTATGATGGCACTTTAAACCATTTACCTGTTGCAGGGAAGAAGGCGATAAGAATGAAAAATGTTAACGGGTCAAAGAAGTAGATAAAAATTGTTATCTCTAACGAGCTCCGTCAAATGTAGGGAAAATGACATAAAGACGAGAGATAAAGACGAGACACTCGCAATAAAACATAATACGAGGAGGGGAGAAAAATAAGAATTTTTAACATTTCTCTGTCTCCTGACTTATCAGAATGTCGGGCTGAGAAGCTAGTCGGCGAGATTAACATTCTTCGTCCACAGAGAGAGTCTTTCGTCGGTGGAGTTTGTTTTTAAAGGGTTAGTGAGCTATTAGACACTTTTTCAGCGTACAGGGTTATAAATTAATTTCGTAGACTGTTGTTTTCGTTGTACCATATCTCGTCAGTTTCTTCACACGCGTCTGCCAAAGTAGCTGCGAGAAACGCCTTTGGTATAACGCGTTCCGACAAATTTTACAATACTGTGACCTCCGACCTCCCCCCCCCTTAAAAAAAAAACCATCAGTACAAGTCCCCAGGATTGGTTATCAGACTGGTTATCATGTCTTGTATCGCGCGCTGTATGACGTTTCAGTTGTAAGGCTTTCTTTCTCGGGGGTGTTGGCTTACACTATATGATCACAAATATCCGGACACATGCACGTTTGCGCTCTAGCCACGATTTCATGGAAATCAATAGGGCGTTGCACATCCCTTTGCCCGAATTACAGCTTCCACCCTTCGGGGAAGACTTTCCACCAAATGTTGGTAGGTACTTTCCGGAATGTTCCTCCATTCCTCCCGAAGAGCGAGAATCAGTTCAGGTACAGAAGTTGGCCGATGTGATCTGGCCCGCAAGCGTCTTTCCAGTTCATCCCACAGACTCTCTTTAGGATTGAGGTCGGGACTTTGTGCCGGCCAACCCATTTCTTCGACCCCTGTGTCCGCAAACCACTGCTGTACACGCCTCGCTTTGTGGCACGGAGCATTGTCGTGTTGGTAGAGAAATGGCCCGTTTCCGAAAAATTGCGCCAAACCCAAACTCGTCCATCGGATTGCCAGAGTGTGTAGCGAGATTCGTCTGTCCAAATTACACGTTTCCATTGTCCAGTTTCTGTGGGTTTTGCACCACTCCAGACGTCGCTTGGCGTTGACCCTGCTGATGTGGGGCTTGTGGGCAGCAGCACGGCCATGGAATCCCATCGTGTGCAGTTCCCGACGAATTGTCATGGTACTGGCATCATTTGCAGAGGCGTTTCGAAACTCTGTGGCAATTTTTTCCGCCGAGGACTTCCGGTTGCTGCGGGTGACACGACGAAGCACTCGACGGTCTCTGTCCGTTAGTTTCTTGGGTCTACCAGTTCGTTGTTGAACTGTTGTTGATCCCCGGGTCTTCCATTTCATAATGACATCGCCTACTTTTGACTTGGGTATCTGAAGAAGGCTGGAAATGTCACGCACGGACTTGGCGCATAGGTGACATCCAACGATGGTTCCACGTTGGAACTCACTGAGCTCTGCCGAACGACCCATTCTTGCCAATGTCCAAGCAGAGTTGTGTCTGAAGGTGTGGGAAGCTATTTAAATGACGTGCAAGTCATTATCATGTGACATTGGGCCAATCGATGACCTGTGAGGGGTGTCCGGATATTTTTGATCATATAGTGTACCTCGTAGATTCCCACTATATCGAAATACAACCACATGCCAAAAGACATGGGATAGCACCTAATAACGTGACCTCTTGAAGTGCCACAGTGGGACGTGGCATTGATTCCACAAGTCGGTGGAAGACATCTGAAGACATTGCCAACCATTCTGACTGGAGAGCTTCCCACAATTGCCCATTACGGGTCCATCACCGGCTTGACAACTTGGTTCCATGGCCTTCTGGGCTCTGTGAATCGAGGCTCATCAGACCAGGTCACACGTTTCCAGTTGTCAAGTGTCCAGTCTATGTGTTCATGGGCACAGTAGAGATGTTGCTGACAATGTCTTGTTGTTAGCAAGGGCATCCTCGTGGGTCTTCTGCTTCCATATCCCATGGATACTAACTTTCGTTGCACAGTTCGCATCGGTACAGCTCTGGTATCAACCTGGTAAATACGATGTCATCTGCTGTCATGTCAGTTTTCTGTAACCTACTCAGACGGCCCGTTCATTGAGAAGGTGGCGTTGTCCATGGTAGGACGTAATGCCATCAAGTTGGTACTCGGTAGACTCTTGAAATTGTGGAGCATGGAAGGTTGAATTCTTGAGCCATCTCCGATATTGAATAACCCGTACGTCGTGCTCCACATACCAGGCCACTTTCGAACTCGGATAGCTCTCGTCGTGTAGCCATTGTCACACTGAACAACACACCCCTTACTCATGACAGTCTAACTAAACCTAATGACACTGTCATTTGCATATTTATACTGTTTGCACATGACGCTATTGCCACTTGAAAAATGCTATCCCATGACTTTTGGCATGTGAGTGTATGTTCCTCATCTAAAGCAAGTATTGATGCTAGCGCGCCAACTGCCAACAATCTCCCAACGTGGCCAACAGTCCCAACAAAAAGCCAAAAAATATACAACACCTTGGGCTCACTGGATAATGACGCCTTACATTATCAATAGATACCGGGTTTTGCAAAAGTTCTGTTACACTCAAAGAAATGGACACGACGATGTTCACGATGCAGTTAGAAATGTTTTTATTGTGCTATCATGTAGAATAACATTGTAGCCACCATCTGCATCAAGAACCCGCTCCAGACGAGGCCGAAAAGCCTTGCAAACTTTGCGAATGTAATCCTTCCTCATTCTGGTCCACACACGGTTGACAGATGTTTTCAGCTCCTCGACGTTGCTGTGACGGACCTTGCAGGCCTTCCCCTCGACATGCGCCCACACGCTGTAGTCAAGTGGATTGAGGTCTGGCGACTGCGGAGGCCAAAAGCCCTTCGACCAGAAGGTCATGTTGGACCCCAACCAGTTTTGCACAGTGTTGGCCGTGTGGGCAGGGGCACCGACCTGTTGAAAGATGTAGTCCGCATTTCTTCACCCCGGGAAGGACTTTTGTGGCTAGGATGTCCTTGTAATCAGGCGCCGTTAGCCGGTATCCACTTGGGAACCACACGGGTGGCATTTTCTCGCCATTCGACGCCACGATTCCGAGCATCATCACAGAGGCCGGGTGCTTGGTTGTAGACACGTAGCGGACCTTGGAGATGTCCTGGCCGAAGCTTACCACGCAGTCGTTTTGCTTGTCGACGACAGGATCGACCGTGAAGGTCTTTTCGTCAGAGAAAATGACAATTCGCTCGCCATGACTCTTCAAGTCGTTGAGAAGACGGCGACAGCGCTCCCGACGTTGTTCCCGTATCCGATCCGTCAGCAGAGGCCTCACGCTCTTTCCACCTTCTTCTTTGACCGCTCTGGACACTGTGGACACCGAAATTTTGTTTTTCTTTGCGAGCGCAGTCATTTTGAGCGTCGGGTCTCGTTCGAAGGCTTTTCTCACAGCCAAACGACTTGAGGTCTACCTGAACGAGGTTGATCTTTAAGGTCTCTCCCATTCTTGAGCCTGTCCGCAACTCTGTGGATGGTCATCCGGCTGACTTGAGGAGCTTGGCAATCTCGGACTTCGTGTGGCCCGCGCGCAGGAGAGCAGCGATCTCTACTCGTTTCGTTTCCATCGCTTTTGTCGTGGACATTAGGATCACTCAGAGGTTAACACGTAATTTCCAATATATTATTTGATCCTTTTGTGGAAATGGAATTATCCATATCATGAGCACTCCATTTTTTGGGGGATGTAAAGAGTGTAACAGAACTTTTGCAAAGCCCGGTAATTTCTATCAGGCAAATTGTTGTCAACAGTACATGCTTACTTAGAAACGCTTTAGCAATAATAGAGCCCGACACAGAACTGATTATTTCAGATACTAATCCTACCAAATTAATACGAGGTGTGGCAATTAAATAGACGATACTGGTGTCAGAAAGAGAATTATTGCAAGCAAATTACGACTAACTTTTATTCCCTTTAACATACTCCCCTCCCCAATCTATACAGAGTGAATACAAAAGTCTGAACCCCCCTTTTATTTTTTGAACCGAAGCAGATATGTCAATTTTGATGAATCCAGTGAATAGGAAGTTGTGGGTGGCCTATCCCATGGTGCACTTTTCATCATCCCAAATATGCAAATTAGGACATATTCAAAATTTATCTCAAAAACCGTAAGGGATAGAGAAAAAAACTCAATTGCGAACTTGTTGAGCATAAAAAGACAAACAAAACAAAAAAAATCATCCAAATCGGACCAACCAATCACTCACAATCACGTGGTGAACTGTTTGCAGCTTACAAACAGTCACACTGCACAAACAAGTTACTTCGAACAGTTTAAAAAAAATTATTAAAAAAATGCTCGATGTGACGACCGTGGGCACCATAACACAATTGGGCACGGAACGTAACTGACACCAAAACATCGGCAAGCATGGCTGGTGTCACTCCTCGGCACGCTTCCTTGATTCGTTGGACCAGATCCTCCAGTGAGGCGGGCTGCCTAGCATAAACCTTGGATACCTTCAGGTATCCCCACAAGAAAAAGTCAAGTGGTGTAAAATCAGGGGAGCGGGGTGGCCAACGAACTGGTCCTTCTCGGCCAATCCATTTTTGTCCAAACATCTCACTTAGACGCTCGCGAACGACCAACCCGTAATGTGGAGGAGCTCCATCATGCTGAAACCACGTGCGCTGATACGAGGCCAATGGCAAATTGTCTATGAAGTCTGTGCCTACCACGTTGAGAATTTCAGCCCGGTAGCGTTCTGCAGTCAGTGTTCCATCGTAAAAATACGGTCCAACCACAGTGTCATTGTACAATCCACACCAGTTCACTTCATGAATGAAGTTTGGATTGTCATCCAGGCAGGTAAGTAACCAGTTGCAGAAGGCGGCCCTAGGAACATAATCCAATGGCAGTAACTCCTGGTGTCAATGAAAATGGTATGAGTGAAAATGATGTGCGTGTAGAATGCTGAGAACATTTCTCTGATTGGCACCCAATTGCTCTGCTGCTTGTGTGGGGATTTGCAGCAACTGCAGCCAGAACTAGTGTTGTTGTATCCTCGTCGCCTTGTGCCCTTGGTCGTCCTCGTTCTGCATTAACATTCCCTGTAGCCTCGAATCTTTGAATAATGCGACGCATTGTTTGACGAGATGGATGGCGTTCGTTAGGGTGTCTGTCTCGATACAACCTAACTGCAGCATGTAGGTTTCTCCTTGCCTCTCCGAAGCAGAAGATCATGTTGACCATTTCCGGAACAGTGTAGCTTGCCATCCTGGAATTGTTCTGTCTTCTGTGTGCTGAAACATGCCTTTTATTTGCTTTTCCGCATGAAAGTGAATGTGAGTATGGTAATTTATGTTAATTTTTTGATTTGCATGCTTTACATGGTGGAAATATCAACATTCAGTTTTCCTTGTGCAGTGTGACTGTTTGTAAGCTACAAACAGTTCACCACGTGATTGTGGGTGATTGGTTGGTCCGATTTGGATGATTTTTTTTGTTTTGTTTGTTTTTTTATGCTGAACAAGTTTGC
>JAHWFO010034320.1:0-13611 GCA_023313115.1 Rhysida immarginata
CCAAATCAGAGGACGGGGTTGGCTGTGCATTCCTTATAGATAATACTATATTCTCCTATCATTTGCCAAACGAGTTTTTCATCTTCTCAGCGGAATTGGTTGCGTTAGCCAAAGCGTTAGAGTTCTGTTTTCAATATCCAAATTCCAACATCTGGATATTCTCTGATTCTCTGAGCGCTTTGCAATCGTTGGAATCTTTCAATTCTGAAAATCCTTTTGTCAAAAGAATCCAGGAATACCTCCATTTTTTGGATTCCCAACGTACCAGAATTCATTTTGTCTGGATCCCTAGTCATATGGGTATCCAGCAAAATGAACGGGTCGATAAGGCGGCAAAACACGCTATTACTCAGGTACCGATCTCGGAATTGCTGTCAATCCCCGAGCATTTCCACCCGGTGATTTCCAAGAAACTCAAATCTTCTTGGCAGGAGTCTTGGCCTCTTAACCCAGCTAATAAACTTTTTGAAGTCAAGCGTTCCATCACACCGTGGTCATTACCTTGTCTAACAAATAGGCGGGAAGATGTTGTTCTTACTCGGCTTAGGATTGGTCACAGCCGTCTTACTCACAAATATTTATTAAAAAAAGAACCAGCTCCATTGTGTTCTTGTGGAGCAATGCTAACTATTAAGCATATTTTAATCCAGTGCCCTTTACACACTAAGCTACGACGCTCATTAGGGCTGAATCATTCCTTAGATTTTTTGTTGGGTAACAACCCCATAATTTTTAAAAAAGTGTTTCTTTTTTTAAAAATTATTCATATTTTTAAATTCATATAATCATCTTGTTATTGCTTTTGCATTATATATATTTGATCATTAAGTGTAGGTTTCATTTAGTGCCATTTACACACTAATCATATTCATCAGTTTTTATTAGGCAACAACTCAAAAGAAATTAAATTTTAATCATCTATTTTATAGTCAGTTAGTGCCCTTTACACACTAATGATTTACACAGAACCTATACAAATATTTCTTATTACGGGAGAACCCTGGAGGAAAATGTCGGTTTTTTAAAATTTTTTAGGGTTTTTAAAATCTCATAGTCATAATTTTTATTGTTTTTCCATCTTTGTCATTCACGTTTTTATGTGTTTTTTTTTCCATCTGATGTTTTAAACTTTTGGCCCATAAACTGTGGGTTTTTAAACTTTCGGTCGGGCGCAAAATGGCCATAGTAGCCGACGCCTTAAAATTCCAACCAACCAACCAATCTACCTTGCCGGGTCTGATGACTGACACTTCCTGTTTGCTGAAATCGTTGAACGACCTGGCGAATTGTCTTAGAAGTGGGAACTCTAGCATTGGGATATCTAACTTGGTATTCCCTGGCTGCACCTATGTAATTATGTGCAAATCCAAAACATAAAACCATACCAACCATTTCTTCTCTACTGTATTCTGCCATTTTTCAGACCTGATTGGCAGTTTCTTCCCCATTCATCAAAAAGCTTCAGCATTTAAAGGGCTAGTGGATAAAACCCAACAGGGGGGACAGGAAGATGCAAATGCAATGTGAGTGCCAATTAGCATTTGCAATTAATTTTTTTGGGAACCGTTGGTCCGATTTGGATGATTTTTTTTGTTTTGTTTGTTTTTTTATGCTGAACAAGTTTGCAATTGGGTTTTTTTTCTCTATCCCTTACGGTTTTTGAGATAAATTTTGAATGTGTCCTAATTTGCATATTTGGGATGATGAAAAGTGCACCATGGGATAGGCCACCCACAACTTCCTATTCATTGGATTCATCAAAATTGACATATCTGCTTCGGTTCAAAAAATAAAAGGGGGGGGGGCAGACTTATGGACCACCCTGTATATGTGAAAAGAAATAACAAGTCAGGCAACCGAAATGCGCAGGACCGATGGGATTTTAAAGCATTCGAGAACGAAAAGGAAAGCATTTGATTTCTAAAGAAGACTTTCGTTGTTAAGAATTAGATGAAGTTGCTAAGGATGCCTCTGATATCTAAGCAAGGCGTACTTCTAAGGGAAATGTATAGTTCAAACGGAATAAAAATATCTAAAAATTTAAATGGAGAAGGTAGCAATTCTCTATAGATTGAAACATATACGAATCCTTTAATTTGTAAGCAATCCTATTTAATGAAATAAGCGTTAATTGTTGAAGCGTTCTGTGTAAGAGTCAATTCTTTCTTCATAAACTATTTCCAACGCTTTTCTACGTAAGCATGTACCATTGAAGGAATGATTAGCTACAAGCTATTGTTACAATTTGTCTAATAAAAACTAACTATTGATAATATAAAACGTAAATACTTACATGCCATATCTTAGCATTGAAAGTTTCCAATGGTTTCATAATGGTATCATTAAATCACGAATCATGGAACCAATTTCGATTATCATTAATTTTGCGTTATATTCCCGTATGAAGTTGTTTGATATATTACATGCTATATTTTAGCATTGAAAGTTCTAACATACCATAATGGTTACACTAAACCAGGTTCCCTAGAACCAATTTCGGCTATCATTAATTTTACTTACATTCATTCATGGCACATCATTTCAAGTTGTTTGCCATATTTTGGCATTGAAAGTTCCAATGAACCATAATGGTTCCACGAAAGCAGGTGCCTTTGAACCAATTTCGACTATCATTAATTTTACGTTATATTCATTCATGGCACATCATTCCAAGTCGTTTGATATATTACATGCCATATTTTAGCATTTAAAGTATCGAATGGACGATAATGGTTCCATTAAACCACATACCATTGAACCAATTTCGACTATCATTAATTTTAGGATATATTTATTCATTACATAGCATTCCAAGTTGTTTGATATATTACATGCCAAATCTGAGCTTTGAAAGTTTCCCCTGAACCATACTGGTTCCGTGAAACCACATACCATTGAACCTGTATGTCGTCTATCATTAAGTTACGTTAATATTCAATCATGACATGTTATTTCAAGCTGTTTGATATACAACCTCTGACAATTAAGTTCGGTGAATGACCTCATATTGCTAACGGTCGTAAGAGTGCGCTACCGTCGTCTCCTGCCCCCAGACAGGTCGAAACATGTGCACCTAAGTTGGTGTAAAGTAAATCTTTGTATCCCGATTTGTTTAGTCAGAATGTGCACCTAAAACGCCCTTCTTCTTAAGCGCAAAACTTAACAACAACATACCAAAATAAGTTCAGCTTGGTATCATTTAAATCTACAAATTACTAACTTCAAATGCCCCAAAAAGTTTATAAATCCAGTGGGAACTCTGGGAAATATGACGATTTTAATTTTTTCAACTTTCACAGTATTGACTCCCCTTAAACAAATTTCAGAGAATCAGCGCTGCGAATGTGTTCATAGTGTTTAAACAGGACATTGAAGAGTGAAGGTGTAGTGCGCGTGGTCGAAACCCAAAATGTATCCGCGAACGAAAGAGACTCATGAAATGCTGATAACAGTTTACAAAGAAAGTGGTATCACTTTGAAGTGTGTTTATGAGTGGTTTAAACGGTTCCGAGAAGGCCGGAACACCGTGGAAGACGCCCCCTGAAGTGGCCAGACATCCAACATAATGTTACGACCCAACTGAAGGCTATCCCTAAAAACGACTATGCCAGGAGTTTCCAGGACTTGTACAGCCGTTCCCAGAAGTGCATTACCATCGACGGGGATTGCTTTGAAGGATAGTAACTGCTGTTTCATGTAAGCCAGCAATCCACTCGCAATATGAGGTCATTCACCGAACTTTTTTTCAATACATGCCACATGTTAGCATTGAAAGTTTCCATTGGATCATAATGGTACCACTAAACCACATACCCTTGAACCAGTTCTGAATGATATTGACCATTAAGGAAGACGATCACGTGTCTTCACTTAAATCACAAGCTTTTTCTCTGCTTTAGCTATGGAATGCCAAAGGGAGAACAGCATTTGGCAATGCACAGGCCATTTATAAAGTCTGTCTCAAAAGTATAGAGACTTTGCAAAAACTGTCGCATTAGCACATCAGTAAATTTTTTGACCATACCAATTAAAACACTATTTATTCACACTGTGAACATGATTATTACATATTTTCAAAAATAAATAGCTTTTCGTTTTTTTACAAAAAAATATTTTCAAATAATCAGTACAAAAAAGTGTCTCAAAAGTATAGAGACTCACCTCCAAACTGAATGGTCATAACCTGTTTTAAATAAAATTGACCCTTTAAAATAGTCCAAATTATAAAGTAAGTTATAATTTGTATTTAATTTCTGCACAATAAAGAGTGATAATGGTGGAAAAGACATTTCTAAAGATGAAATACAATGTAAGTGAAATCTGGAGGTTGACAGCAAATGGCAAGACAGTTAGAGAAATTTCTGCTGAAATTGGAAGATCCAAGCCTGTTGTACACAAAATCATTGCAGAGAAACGGATATGTGAAGCTAAGAAGAGAACAGGATGGCCAACAAGCACTACTGAACGAGATGTGCGCCAGATTTTTCGGCTTGCTGCTACTGGTACAAATTCCTTACGGAAAATACCACGTGAATTGGGTGGACAAATATCCAAAGATACTGTACACAGATGTATTAAGGCAAATCCTGTACTTGCTTACACCAGGAAGAAGACAAAACCACGTCTAACCAAGGAGCACAAGAGAGTTCGATTGGAATGGGCTCGGGAGCGTATGTCGTGGACAGATGAGTGGCTTTCTGTAATTTTTTCTGATGAAAAGAAGTGGAACCTGGATGGTCCCGATGGAAATGCATTTTACTGGCATGATTTGAGGAAGGAACCAGAATCCTTTTATAGCAAGCAGCAAGGCGGTGGAAGTGTGATGGTGTGGGGTGGATTCTCCTTCAATGGGACTACCAGTTTGGCATTTTTGACTGGGAGACAAAACTCCTTAAAGTACCAAGAAACCCTAGAAAACCACTTGGTACCTTTCATGTCTTTTTTGGTTGGGAACAATGGCATTTTTCAGCAGGACAATGCTAGTATACACAAATCGCAGTCAACAAACCAGTGGTTTGAAGCACAGGGTATCAATGTGATGAAGTGGCCAGCCAAAAGTCCGGATTTGAATCCTATTGAGAACCTTTGGGCAGTGATGACACACAAAATTTATGCAAACGGTAGACAGTACTCTTCCATTGCAGAATTGAAAAGTGAAATCGAAATGGTTTGGTTTAATTTGGATCCAAGTCTTCTTCAAAACTTGATGTCATCAATGAAAGCTAGAGTGTTTCAAGTAATTAAGTCCAATGGTAACTTTATTTGAACATGGCTTGAACATTGTTGTTTAATTAGGTCTGTCTATACTTTTGAGACACTTTTTTGTACTGATTATTTCAAAATATTTTTTTGTAAAAAAACGAAAAGCTATTTATTTTTGAAAATATGTAATAATCATGTTCACAGTGTGAATAAATAGCGTTTTATCTGGTATGGTCAAAAAATTTACTCATGTGCTAATATAACAGTTTTTGCAAAGTCTCTATACTTTTGAGACAGACTTTACATGGAATTGTATAGTGAAAGACGTGGTCCCCTATATTATTTTTGACATTTTGAACCGGAAGTAGTTCACTGATTTTTTCCACCAACGAACTCAGTCTTCCGATTTCCCTAAGTTGTCGAATGGTGAAAACGGAAGTCGAAAATTCGAAAGCGTACCTATCGGTCCTAATGATTACCTACATTACGATTTATTATTTGAAAATTCCTTAACGGGACAACGGGACGCGGCATTCAGAAAAAAAAAAACAGTGATTGTCAAATATTTTTTGATATTCTTGCGCCACCGTGTCGGATAAAACGGAACATCGGTTAATTGGAACTCGACTGTATTAATTTTAAGTAATCCCATTGGCTCTTTTTCATAACCATATTACGACTGTTTCTGTAATCATTATGTAATACGGCTGAAATGCGTGAACCCTATGTCATAAAAGTATTTGTTGTTTTTTAAAGACCCATCTATTTATATTTATACACTAAGACCTAATAGACCAGGAGCCAGCCCCATTAGATTTAACTGGAAAGATCTAATTCAGTTAACTATCTCATTTCACAGTTTTGCCCGTAGGAAATGAGAATCTGTCGGTCTGGCAGTCCAAACCGGCCGGACTTAAAAATGGCGGCCCTTCAAAATCCGGAAAAATTGACTTCAATTTAACCGGTGCGATCTATTTTTGGTTCATGTTTTTTTTCTTAGATTACTCCTCCCTAATTAAAATTCTATCGGTCTGGCATATGAAATCGGCCGGAAAATGGCTGCCAGACCAATCCAAAGTTTGGTAAAAATTGACATCCATTTAACAGGAATGATTTAATTTTACTTTTTGAACCAAATTGTACCTAACTGCCTGCCATTCACGAATGATTCGGTCTGGCATTTCGAAGCAGGCGGAATCACGGTGCCAGACCGATTTAAAGAGTCAAAATTGTCATTTTTTTTTATGTTCAGCTTATGAGAAAAAATTATGCTTTACTTACATGAGTAATTTTTTATTTTGTCCTTTCTCTATTGCGGTCTATATTCGAATTCGATCTGTGCATATTTACCTAGTAGGCGCAAATCTTCGTAAATAGAAGTCAATTTAACCAGAATGATCTAAATTTTCACTGCTTAACTTTTTTGCTCCTGGCTGTTTAATTGGCTAGCGAACCAGGTTAATTTGGATTCAGGGTACCAGACTGATTTTTTTCAGAAGTTAAATTCAGTCCCTAAATTAATATATCTGATAAGCTACTATTATAAATTAAGTGACATTTGTATAATATTTGGAAGTCACTGTATAAGAAAATGAAAGAGGAATGAAATGAAACATTGTAATTTTGCCTTTATATAACGAGATTTCCATACAAAATAGCTTTGTAATACAACAAACACAACTCTTTTGCTTATGATAATATGATATTGTAAACAAACCAGTTATCTTAAGCTCAACAGAATAATGAGAACAATTCGGCTAACTTCTTTAATGGGTATTCCGAATCCATTTTCGCCATATAATACATGACACATAATACACTCACTCACCAGAAGTCATAGCACACCCCTCCAATCAGGTTCCCTGTCCGTAATGAGCACATCCCGCTGCTTCCATTCTCGGAATGCAGGCGCAGAGGACTCCCTGATATCCCACAATCATTGTAAGCAAAACTAGCTGCAGAAATGGCAGCACTCCGAGAATTATCCGCATTTGAACGGGGGATGATTGTTGGTGCCAGACGGATAAGTGCCTCAATATCAGATGTAGCCAACACCTTGCAATTTTCCCGCACAATCGTTGCAAGGGTCTATCGAGAGTACACCCAACATTGATACCAGAGATGTTTGCCGGGTCACCCGGCTTGCAACTGCTGTTCGAAGGGCGACAGCAGGCCAAATCACCATGTGGTACAACCAGAGACGTCCCACAACTGTCTGTGACGACAATTCGGCGAACCTTGACAGCTGCAGGCTTTGGAAGCAGGAGGCCACGACGGGTGCCACTCTTCATAGTTGCACATCGTCGGCAACGCCTAGCCTGGGCCAACCAACATCGGCATTGGACCGCTGAGGACTGGCGAAGGGTTGTCTGGTCCGACGAGCACGGTTTCAGCACGGTCACACGAAGCCATGGACCCCGCTTGTCATGTGAGGACCACTCAGGCAGTTGAAGGCTCCATACTGGTCTGTGGTGTTTTCTCGTGGCATGAAATGGGTCCATTGGTGCATCTAATATCCACTCTGCGTGCTACTTCATACCTCGATCTGCTTGAGGTGCATCTGGACCGCTTCATGAACTGTTTTATGCGCCTCCACACGTGGCCGTTGTGACAGTTCTGATGTTCAGTGTTGAAGCCCATTCTCGGACATGAATTCGCCTGTTGTCCCTTATCAGCTCATTTGTTCGTGCGATGATGCCATCATTGACAGCAGTTGCTGACCTTGGCTTATGAGATTCATTGCCGGTGGATTCTCGCTCTCCGGTCAAACTTTTGCCACCAAGCAAAGACGGATGATCGAGATAAACATACCTCGGTGAAGTGTGTTTGAAGTCTCTGATGAATTTCAGATGTTTTCACACTTTCGTTGTGGAGAAACTTGAGGATTATTCGTTGTTCTACTTTGGTCGACACATCGCTGTCCGCCATTTTGTTTAAAGGAACAATCGGTTATCAAGGCAACCAGATGCATGGTGCTGCATTTGCATGGCAGGCGATGTTTGCCATCCTAACAATGAAAGTTTAGATTTTTACAACAATGAAATTTACAAAAAATAAAGTCCAGGTCAAATTTGAACCCCCCTCGTAGTTGCGGCCTAAGACTCATGTGGCTGAACCTAAAATTATTCCGAATGTACGAATAATTCCCGTAATAAGAATAATTAACTAGATTTTAAAAAAATTATTCAGTAAATTAATCCTAGAAAACTTTTTAAAAGACCCCTCTCCTCTACACACAACACAAAACAAGGAAAAAAACTAAGGTAAATTTTTAGATAACTCGAGAAAAAAAGATCTGAAAATGAAGGCTTCATTTGGAATTTTTATGCTTTTACCACAGACTTTAATCTCTGGGGGTTTTGTAGTTGGGTGTTTTTCCTTCCTTGCAGTTTAAGACTGGGGCTTTTGCACCACCCTCAAAATACACATATACGTAAATTTTTTTGGTAAATACAATATTGTACGTCAGTCCAATAAATGATTATAGCCTAATTTTAAAAATGATACTACTATGATAAAATGTTGGCAATTGGGTGCGTTTTACTAAAAAATTTAACTAATCATCATGGATCTTGCTTACCGGCCAGTTTGTTGAGTAAAGCAAGGACAAGCATGGAAATAGGCAAATAAGTGGCTCACGCTTACGTGTGGAATATAACGTTCCGTTCCATCACTCCCTTTTTGCCTTGCTTGTCAGCCCCCCACTGATCCTGAATTTTCTTGAATTTAAGGGAGATCCGTGTAATTTGGACCCCCTAAGGGAAAAGGACTGTAACTTCTATTCAAAATGACGTAGCTCCAATTTCTAGGTATATAGTGGACATTTCTGGCTATCTTTTGGTGCATTTTTATGGAATACTATAATATGGAATACAACTGATAGTGTAAATTGAACCAGGTGGTCCAATTACACAATAGGCCGTGTAATAGCAGAAACTTTGTTTTTGCTTTCCTTTCGGCTCTTGTAGTCATTTTTAGGCACCCTATGGAACGTTTTAGATGGGATGAGCTTATATCTTAATTAAATAACGTGTGGGTTATACAGGGTCGAGTCACATTATTATGACGTTTGTCTTCGGGGTTGCCCAGCCGAGGAACTATGTCGCGTGTTGGAAATAGGTGATTATGTAAGGTAGGTTTCCACTATGTTAAAAACATATCACTCATTGCTGCAATAACTAAGAAACGTGATTTATCAGATTTGGAAAAGGGGATGACAATCGGCTTTCGGGTCAAGGGTGGCAGTATTTCGGAAACCGCGCAGTTTGTGATCTGTTCTCGTGCTGCTGTAGTTAAAGTGTACCATGACTGGGAAAATGGGACCGTTCAGAATAAGTGGCGTGGAAACTGTGGAGCACCACGTGCTTTTGATATGAGAGGTGAACGTCGGCTGCGAAGGTGTGTGAAGGCCAACCGAAGAGCTACAGTGGACAACTTACCACTCAAACCAACGAGGATGCTACCAGACATGTCTCTAAAACCACAGTACCGAGGACCCTGCTACGTATGGGCCTCCGCAGTAGACGGATGGTTCATCGCCAAAATCGGCTTCAATTTGCCCAACAGTACAGAAAATGGACAACTTCTGACTGGAAAAAGGTTGCCTTCTCCCATGATTCACGATCGGATGGTGACGGCCGTTGGCGGGTGAGGCGAGAAACCTCCGAGAGTAAGGATCCTGCAACCATTGTTGGACGAATCCAGGCTGGTGGTAGCAGCGTCATGGTGTGGGGAGTGTTCTTATGGCATTGTCTGGGCCCACTGATACGTGTCGAAGGCACTCTCAACCGATTCGGTTATTTATCCATAATTGCAGATCAAGTACACCCATACATGGCGACTGTCTTCCCAGAGGGAGATGGCATATTCCAGCAAGACAATGCGACGTATTATATGCTTCAATTGTTATGGGGTGGTTTGAGGAACACGACCAAGAGTTCCAATTATACCTTGGCCCCCTAATTCCCCAAACCTTAACCCAATCGCAAACCTTTGGGATCACCTCGATCGTCATGTGCATGCCATGGAACAACCACCGCGTACCCTACAGCAGCTGTCGGATGCTTTACAGTCTGCATGGCAACAGCTACCAGTAGAAACCTACCAGAATCTTATTGACTCACTCCCACGCCGTCTAGCTGCTGTCCGTGCCGCTAAAGGCGGTTATTCGGGATATTAGCTGGTGGTCATAATAACGTGACTCGACTCTGTATATTTAATAAGTTGATACAGTATACTAGAGTGAATATTAAGTTTCAAATACAAGATTTTGCAAGTTGGATATGTCAAAAAACGTCCATAAGGTCGTTTACACAAAGTACGAGAACCAGTAACTCAACAATACAACCCGTTTTTACCAGTAACTCAAGCAATACAACCCGTGTTTTTTATACGCTTCTGGGAAGGGCTATGTTCTTTTTTCAATCAGGAGAGTGGCGCCATCTAACGTGCAAAATAAGGCTGGTTCGATTTACATGATGGTCCAAATTACACGGGTCTCCCTTATAATTAAAGCTTACTGGGAGAACTTTATTTTAGTGATCGACTACCATTGTTGGACTGTTTTAACTTTTACTGTCGGATATCTTCTGGCGATGTTGGTTGTTTGAGATATAAGGCGTGTCCCAAGTATAGGACCACCCATATTTTCCCTTGTCTGGAAGCAACAAAATAAAATAATTAAATCATTGTCACTGTATCAGATTCTCACAACTATTATTTATTGTTTCCAAAGAAAATAATGAAAAACAAACAACAACAAGAATAAGAATTTATAAAAATAGAAATTAAGCTGTCCCTTTATGTACAGGACCAGCATCACTTAATGCCCAATAAATCCTCCCTTTTTTTCAGTAATGTTGAAAATTCGGTTTGGCATAGTGTGGCCAGTTTTGCAGATAATTCTTCTCAGGCATTCAACACAGCATACTTTAATTCTTCTGCATTGCGGTACTGTTTACCACCTGCGTAAACAGATCTGGCTAAAGCTCCCCATACATTTCCCACTGGATTAATGTCTGGTGATAGGGCAGGCCATAACTTACACCCCGTTTGCTAAAAAACATTCATATGTGCTGTTTGCACGGTGAACTGGGGCATTATCTTGCTGGAAAATCCATCTGGTTCCTCCAATCTTCTCCCCAAACGGTAAAAGATGAATCTCAAGCAGATCTTGATAATCTGAAACCGTCATTCTTCCACTAACAATAGCTAAATTGGTTCTACCATTCCATCCGAAGTCAATCCAGATCATAAGTGTTCCTCCTCCCTGTTGCCGTGCGGAATACATTTTTTCTAACCTCCTGATGTCATGCCAATAATATTGTCAGCCGCCTGGCCCATCTAAATTGAATTTTTTCTCATCAGAGAAAAAAACTGTCTTCCAATCTTCTGTCCAGGACATCACTGACTGGGCAAAGGCCAACGGTTTCTGCTTGTGGTGCAGTTGGAGTGCAGGTTGCTGTTTTCTTTTCCTGTACACAATCCTGCTGCTTGTGAGAGATGAAGCCTGCTTCCCAATCCGTTGCATAGTTGATTTTCCACATCTTCAGAATTGGCCACCGTACGCAAAGATGTTGTGGGATATTTCAGTTTTTAATATTCGCCCGTTTTTGTCAATTAGTCGTCTTTTGAGGTCTAATACCTTTCTTATACCTCGTTCACTCACTCCAGAAACTTTCAAAGCATCTATTTGACCCCTGTTTATTCCAGGTTAAAGGAGGAAAAGTTAATTTTTTCTTCCTTTCCTTACATAACTTACATGTATATTAAGACACAATACAAGTTCTTTTTCTGTATTTTAATGTTCTATCCATCGAAATATCATTAAAGATTTCTATAATAAACATCTTTGATAATCTCACCAAATACCGTAATTTGTAGCCATTTCCGTAATGGATGTGCCACTTGTTATTACCCAAACTGTGCCACTTTGGCGCCACAGGCATATTTCTGGCAAAAAATTTCAAAGGCAGGGATATTTCTGCATCTAATGACGCTGTGACTATTATCCTCGACTTGAACATTTGGATGTTGCCACAGAACATTAGTAACACTGTTTTCAATTCATAGTCACTAAAAAAATGCACCATTATAGGGCATGCCCAAACGTTGGACCATAGCTGAAATGAAATAGGCATTTGCCAACCCAAGATACATTTCAAAACCCTCCATCCACTCCACCACCACGAATGGATCGTCTTCAGAACAGTTCAAAAGAATTCTTAAACTTTATACAATACTAGCAAAGGTACCCGGCACTCCCCGGGATAATTCCACTTGGATGTAAACAGAACAATCTCAAAAAATTAAATTAAATTTTGCAATATCTTAAAAATAAACCCATGAAAATGCTTAGAATTAATACAGGAAAAATTCTTAATGAAAATTCGAAAAAAATCTTTTTAAAGGCTCACAATGGCTGGACCTCTCCAAGGAATCCACTGCTAGTCTAAATAATTTCTTACTCACGTAATCTTAGTGTTGTTGCAATTTCCACTCTTCTCTCGATGTGTTGAAGCAAAACTTGGCCATTCATCACTTTGTGCAGTCTAGCAGTCGCCGATTCTTCTATTTACTTGCTTCCCATTTGCCTAATACATCACGGAGCTAAAGGAGTGCTTCCTCTGTCGTCTTTCCACTCAATAGTCTGCTAACTCTCCATTATCTCCAGTTACTCATCATTTTTAAAGATTTTCAAGAAATTCTTAAGTACTAAGAACTCTCTTTTCTAAAAAAGCCTGAATTGCATTGTTGCAAATTGAAACTTATCCATATTACATCATCATTTTATGTTCATTGTTATAATTCTTGGAAAGATTGCTTTAACATTACATCATTATTCTGTGGTCATTGTTATTGGTGAATTGCGCGTTGATACCATTGTTGATGCGAACACAATGGGCCTATTGTTGCACAAACTTTGCCTTGCATTGTTGGTCATGAGATATATATTGTTGGTTCATGCAGTGTGTTTGTGAATTGCGTGCTGATACCATTGTTGATACCTATTGTTGTACAAACTTTGCCTTGCATTGTTAGTCATGAGATATTGATTGCTGATCCCTGCCCTGTGTTGGTGCATTGCGTGTTGATACCATTGTTGATATCTATTGTTGCACAAACTTTGCCTTGCATTGTTGGTCATGAGATATTTCTCATTAATATGCCCTGCCATGACCATGAATATCGATTTTTTTATCGATATTTATTATTTTTCCGAAATCTGAGGTAGACAGTGACCTTCCTCATGCTTTGAAGGTCATGTATGCGAAATTTCATCAAGATCGGAATAAAATTGTAGATTTGTATAAAAAACGTACAGACAAACAGACCCACCCACAAACATCCTTCTTTATATATGTAGACTAGATGATCTACCCGGCGTTGCCCGGGCTAATTATTGTTATA
>JAHWFO010034327.1:0-10037 GCA_023313115.1 Rhysida immarginata
CTTTTCAAATATCCCCATAACCAAAAATCACAAGGGTTGAGATCAGGCGACCTGGGTGGCCATACCATGGGAAATGCACGACTAATTATTCTGTTGTCTGAAAAACGTTCTCGCAAGATCTGCTGCACCTGACGTCCGATGTGCGATGGCGCACCATCCTGCATAAAAATGGTAGAATCCAGACAATCCTTTTCCTGCAATCGTGGTATCACAAAATTCTCAAGCATATCGGCATACCTGGCACAATTGACGGAAGAAGTCACCGGTCCACGGGGACGGATTTCTTCAAAAAAGTACGGGCCGATGATGAAAGAAGCAGTAAAGCCGCACCATACTGTTAGTTTCGGTGAATGCATAGGAGTTGGCAGACACACTTGTGGATTTGATGCAGCCCAAATATGGCAGTTGTGGGTATTGATATCACCATTCAAATAAAAATGTGCCTCATCACTCCATAAAATTTGCCATGGCCATGCATCATTCACTTCCATACGTGCTAAAAATCTCAACGAAAAGTCAGTTCGGGTACGTTCATCTTCAGGAAGCAATTGTTGAACAGGTGTGAGTTTATTTTTTAGGTCGGGGTTGGGCAACGCCACTTAAAGAGAAGGCCTGTTCGCTGAAATGTCATACATCGTTACATCATCATCAGGGAACGAGATTTAGGTCTTATTATTGGATGTCTACCAACAATTAGAGAGATTTGTACCAAGATTAGTCAATCTATAATATCCTGTTTTCACAATGTCCTGGTAACTTAACTTTTTACACTAAAAAACATCTGGTACTGCCCCTGCACTGGAAATGGGTTACTCCAAAATCTTAAAAATTTCCTCAAATCTTGCTAACTTCCGTTTATGTAAACTCAACAATGTGAAATTAGTCTGTGCGTATCAATTCTTTGAAGTGTTTATTATGTCAAATGGTAGAAAATCCGTAGCTTCGATTTCGTGCTTCCTCATTGAACGACGAGCTGTTGCTTCATTTTCACAGCTGTTTTGGCGTCGATTCACCAAATTAAATCGATTTCTGCTCTCCAGCAATTACAGGTGTCGTTTGAATCAATTAATCATGTTCAACAAGACCAGTATGACCAGGTTTTTAAAGTCGAAATTACTACGGCACAAGGCCTCCCATTACTACATATTACTACGTTAAGTGTCCCAAAACACTACCTTATTACTACAGTAAGGGCAGGGCCGGAATTTCCATTAGCCTAACTAGGATTCAGCCTAGGGCCTCAAGATCAAGAGGGCCCTACATTCAAATTGTTAGCATTAAAAATGGGAGGTGAAAGGGCCTCATAAGTGGAATAGCCTAGGGGCCTCTTTTCATCTAAATACAGCCCTGAGTAAGGGGACTTTTTACTAAATATAGATCAGTGCTATACAACGCAAGGCAAGTAGTTAACTTTAAACGAGTCGACAGTGAGAGAGAGTGCAAGGGAGGGCGACATACTTCAACACCAACTACCACACAAAAGCTGTGGCCTACCAGCGAATGCAGTGCGATGCGATGCGGCGGGCGATGCGACTTGATGCGAATGCGGTGGCAGCGTGCGGCAGGCGGAGAGAGCGGATGCGGAGTGCGGAAGGAGCGATGCGGCAAACTACTGGGCTCAGCCCAGGGGACTGCTGTCAGGCGTCTGGCGAAAGCGATGTGAGACTGAACGTGAAATCAACTGCAGCCAACTGTGTGAAACGGAAACAACAACATCCACTTCATCCACTCACGCAACGAAACGCAAACTTATCAATCAACACCATCCGATGAGTCAAGGTGGTGTTGCATGTTGGACTGATGACCAATTAGTGCTCATGTTTTAGGATATTACCATAATAATAGACTATGGATATACTACACCTATTACTACGGAGATTCAAATATTACTACATATTACTACTTTTTCCAAATTACTACGGTCATTACTGCGGCTGGGATTTTAGGCCATTTATTACTACGGTAGTAATGAAATTACTACGTCTGGTCACCCTGAACAAGACTGATCTTCCTCTTTTATATCGCTTACTAGTCACGTGATCATCTCACCACCAGAATAAATAGTGTCAAGGACTTTGATCCAGTAATGAACAAGGAAACGATCTCAACTGACTCATCCTCCATCGGTAAACATTCACCATGTTTGCTCGCACATTCGATTACACCTGTTTGCTCGCGCAACCTCCTATAATATACACTAACATGATATCACGTGAATGACTGACTATTCGATTCGTGACCATTATGCATGAAATGAGGAAAGTTATCTCCAGTGTAATTACAACAGACGTCACTGGCAGACGAGAACAAACTCAGATCGGAAAACAAGTACTCGGGATCGACACAATAATATGTTGAGGCTCATTTATTTAAATGTAATTCTGATTGCAGTCTGGTATTCGAAAGCTCTTGCTCCAACAGTGCCTGTATGTCTAACGCTTCAAAGAGTTACTTGGGCTGAGAAAGGTAAATGGAATAAGCCAACTAAAATGTACTAAAGATTAGGTAGGGTAGGTTAAGTGAGGTTAGTTAGGAATGTTAGGTTAGATTAAAATAGGTGAGATAGATAAATTTCGCTGGGTTAGGTAGATGATGTTTGTTAAGTGGCAGTGGCTGCGTACACGTCCGACAAGAATAGTGTTCAGTACCATCGTTTGGATTTGTTCAGTTGTGAGCCAATACCGAAGAAGTCGTAAGCAAGCAGTCTACCCTTCATAGCTTTTTTACGTCACCCGAAGACACAAACCACTTCAGCATAATGACAGAGGGCGATTCATTAATTTTGCATCATTTTATGTCCTAATTTTGGATTCGATGTACTCGTTTGATCAATACGTTCTCTTGGTGGCACATCTTAGGGGATCACAGTCGACCACTCGTCTTGCAGGACTTTTCAAAAGACTTCAATGGTCATGGCTTCTCGCAGAAACAAGTAACCAAAGGCAAAAAACCCATTGGACTAACGTCTGGTCCTTTGATAGGGATGGCCTCTTTGGGTATGTATTGGATTCTTAATTTGTCTTTAACCTGCTCAAGATAGGCCCTGGTTGCGTTGGCGGTATGACTGGATGCCAAATCATGGTGTGAGGTCAGTTTATCCACCTCATCTGGATAAATCTTTGAAAGGTGTTGCTCCAGGTACGGGCTTTTCTTTCAATAAGGCTTTTCTTTTCTACGGGTGTTGGTTCCTTTTCAATCAACCTCCGTAGTACGGGCTTTTCTTACTCGCTTAAAAACTGGCTTGGGAGTCCCATTTGCTCTTGCTAGTCTTTACTTTGTTTTAGATCTATTGCGCGAAGGACTGTGCTATGTGAAACCTATATTCTTTTAAGTTTTAACTTTTTCCTGTTCGGAAAGCAGTTATATGAGTATTTCACTCTCTTCCTTGCACAACGTCTCCGTTTTTAAATCCAGCCCGCGAGTACGTGACACCTGCAAAGAGCATGTGCATGCGCATTGTTAAAAAAAATGGAATCTAGATGGAATTTAGGTTACATTTATGTATCATAATCTTGGTGTTTCAACATAACCACTAAGACGTTTATGTGGTTAGGGTGATGCAACATAGGTGGATTACATTAGGTTAGGCTAGGCGATGGAAGTTAAAAATTAAAATGAAAAAGGAAAAATTCGACAAGCTGGATTAGAACCAGGGACCACAAATATCAAGCTCATCGCCTTTACTGATTAGATTACCGCGGACATTGTATAGAGAGGCTGTCTCGACATGTCTAAATAACCAAACTAGAAAGTTTTCCTTTTGATTCTCATCTTAATTATCCAATGTTCGAGCATTGCTTCAGTTTTCAACTATAACTTTGTCGCGGGGGGTTAGGTTAGGCAGGCTATCTTAAGTATGTGATGTTTCTAAACGAGCCTTGAAAAGTTTAATTGGGTCAATTTATGCTTACAGAACTATGAATTCAATGCTACTTTTGCTGTTCGTGATCGTTTCAGTTGTGGCCTCCCCTGAAAACGTGGCGGAAGAGCAATACCGTAAGTGAAAGAATATAACCATTGATGAAAAAAGGAAAGAAAATTCCACAGCCTGGATTCGAACCAGGAACCTTTGGCTCATTTTTTAATCTTAAGACATCTGAGGTAAGGCATGAGATTAAAACCTAACGGACCCATCTTGAGTTACCCTTTCATGAATATTACGCCTTCGGACTAGGCAAATAGCGTAATGCTTTCATGCCCGCAGTGGCGCAATTGGTTAGCGCGTCGGCGGCAGGAGCCGAAGGATCCTGGTTCGAATGCGGGCTGTGAAATTTTCTTTCCCATATTTTATCAGTAATTTAACATCTGAGGTAAAGCATGTGATTAAAACCTCACGAACCCATCTTGAGTTATTCTTTGTTGAATATTATTATTATGAATATTAAACAAGTTTAGAATTTATCTCCATACAGACCGCCAGTTCTTAATGAAAACGTATTGTCTGAAGCGTATATGGAATAAGCGAGCGAAACCTATGGATTAGCCTAAAGTCAAAGGTTAACATATTATTTTGTCCAACACCTGTATATCAGGTGAAGCGTCATTCAATGAGAAATGAAGAGTTGTGATCAATGTTATTTTATACAGGGTGAGGCATTTATCTTGAGACAACTGAATATCTCGGAAACTAAGCATTGTACGAAAAAATGTCCAAGATCAAAAGTGATTTATTTCGCGGGGGAAATTCATTAGTTAAAAAATTACCCCCTCCCCTTTGTGGGGTAACTTTGAAATCTTAAATAGGAACCCCTATTTTTAATAGTATATTCAGATTGTACACAATATTCGAGAGATGTCTTATTCTTGGTGTTTTTTCAATTGTTCCAACCGTTTACGGGGAGATAGAGGCCCTGAAAGTTTTGAACCCAATTTTATCGATGAAGACAAAGAGATAAAGAGTGGGTCTGCAAACATTCCTATTCAAAATTTTTTAGTGCACAAGTAAACTTTTGGGGGCAGCAGTCCTACGGAGACAGGGTCTATGCGTGTGCATTGAAAAACATTAAAAGAACATTAAAAGCTAGAATAGGAATGCCTGTAAGACCCACCTACTCTCTATCTCTTTGTCTTCATCGATAAAAATGGGTTGAAAACTTTAAAAGTTCCACACTTTGAGGGCCTCTATCTCCTAAACGGTTGGATCAATTGAAAAAACACCAAGAATAACGCATTTCTCGAATATTGTGTACAAATCTGAATATTAAAAATAAAGGTTCCTCTTTAAAACTTCAAAGTTACCCCCGCGAAATAATTCACTTTTGATTTTGGACATTTTTCGTATACAATGCTTAGTTTCCGAGATATTCAGTTGTCTCAAGATAAATGCCTCACCCTGTATAATCGGGAAAAAAAAGACACTTTTCGCTCTTTTCCTATACCATCTCTGGGAATTAATTTTTTGGTGTAAAATAAATTGTGCATTTCAACGTCAACTTGGATTCTGAATTCTAATTTTACAGAACGTGACGTGAAAGCGTGCGCCTCCAAGTGTGTTCTCGGCTGGATGAAGACCCTCCATCCGTGCGTCTGCGTACAAGAATTCACTCCAGATCCAAGCCTACCATGAAGATTAAAAAGTACTCATAAGCTGTATATATCTATTACGATGTGAATAATCTATACTGTGTCCTTTATGTATAAGTAAGGTGGATAATATCAGTATGTATAATAATATAAGTGTTGACAGTTTTGAAAACGGAAACTGCTACAATGCCATCTGAATTATGCTATGCTTTATGCTACATATAAGCCTGTCATAAATTACAACTATGATTGCCAAACACAAAAGAAATAAACCAATACTTTAATTTAAACCTTTTATTAACAACACAGTTTCAATTATTTCTTGGGTTCGTACACTTGATCAAAGATAAAATTCCATGGCTTCTCCAAAACTTTTTAAGGCAATTCAATACATTTTCCAAGATAATAATCTTTTATATTTTTAAGAATAATATATTCATATCATTTATAATAATCATTAAATCTGTTCAAAAAACACTTTTTCAAAACTTAACTCAGAAACCATTGATTTTCCAAAACTTTCCAGGCCTGGAAATTTTTTTTCGAATTTCCAGGACTTTCCAGGTTTTCCATGACCCGTACGAACCCTAAAACCCTTTATACCTCCAAAATGGCTCTTCGCAGTCAGTTTCTTTTCAAAAAAGGTTCGTCTCAATGAGAGGAGGCCGTTCATGTCGTTTTTATTGTGTTTGGGTCGTTGAAATGAATGCTTCTGTCATTTCTCTAAAAAAAGCTTAGCTCATTTCCATGAAAAATACGTCAATGCATAATTTAGGGAACCTTCTAAGTCCGAATAAATTTATAAAAAAAAAATTGCTGGTCGTAAATAACTCCAAAACGCATCAGCACAGCCAATCAAGTCATTAACAAAAAAAAAAAATTCGCCTTAATGGCATGTCGATTTTATTTAATTTGGTTCGCTGGTTTGAACGCTACAGCCACTTTTTAATTTTTAGAAAAAAATTAATGTCTCTAAAAAGGCTTACTCAATTGGCATAAAGTATACGCTAAAGCACAATTTAAGGTACCTTCTAAGCATGTATAATTTTTATTTGATTCTGCTATTTGCCGTTTCCGAGAAGTTTGCTGCACAAAATTGATCACCTACGTACATATGGAATTTTTTTTTCAGTATTTCACTATATCTTTTCGAATCAAGATTTCGGCAAAAAAAAAAAAGTTTCTGAAACGAACACATAGGCATTCACTCTAAGATAAGGTTACCAGACGTTCGCATTTAGTACGGAGAGTTTGTATTTTCAACCCCCATGTCCGTACTAATTTTTGCGTCCGTATTTGTCCGTACTGTCCAATCGTCAGGGTTCCCACAGAAAATCTATATCTCATTTCCCTGACCAAATCGTAATTATTTATAAAAAAACATGTCTCTACAACAGCTTTTCAGACACAATTTTATTATTATTAATAGTTGTCACATTATATTAACTTAGTATTAGTATCAGTATTACGAGGCTTGTTCAATAATTTTTGCCTCCTGGTCCGTAATTAAAGATCTCTCTAATGCACAAGTGCACCAGTGGAACGAGCCTGAACATGGAAAAGATAAACTATTGTTACGTCAACTGGTGGTGCTATTACAGAAGTTAGTTTAACATCACAATCTTAGTGCTTCAACAATGCATTATTTACGTCATGTTCAGGCCTGGTACTTCCTAGGAGTCCGTGACCAAACTCAAGTGCAACTACTTGTTCAAAGCCAAATGGAATCAAAATGGCGAACGAAACTCAACTCAATCTGCATGGATTTTTAATCATAATCGCTGAGTAGTAACAACGTAGTTTCAGTATCGAATAATCACCATTAAAGCTGTCTAAAAGCACAAACCACAGAATCGTCCATTTGAAAACGGCTCAACCGTACTAAATGATCTGATGGATATCGGGCACTATTGAAATATCTTGGATGTGCTTTTATAAGGAAAAGAACATATCTGTTTTTAATCACATGATTGTTAGTTAATAGTTCGTTGCACCTGCATATAACGACCGCTCTTACTTGGTTTCATGGGTGCCTGTTTTCATAAGTTTTACTGTGTTATATATACAAAATCTACAAGAAAGATTTTGCACTTCCCCAGATTTTTCCAACAGCCATAATAATTTTTTCCCGCCAATTAACCTGAACCCCAATGATCAAATAAAACTTTCATAGTTTCTTTCTAATGCTGAAAACGACATATATCACAACCTGCGATACTGGAATAAGAGAAGAGACTACCACGAATCTAAATTAAAAATCGAATTTATTTCGTAGTTAAATACAAGCCATCGTAAGCAAAATTACCGAAGAATTGATATCAGAACTACCGCAGTACCCAAGAAACTGAACATGTCGTCATCTTCATCAACATCATAATTTTCAACTGGCAAATCTTTAGAAGATAGCAGATCCTTGCAGCCAAAAGCGCCATAACCAAAAATGCCAAACAATGGTGTCTTCGGAAAAATTTGGCGAAACACTTTCACCTGGACGTCACATGGCACACCGCAAAACATGAATGCAAAACTTCTATCTTCTGGAAGACCACACCTCTTCAGCTTTATCAAAACACTATAGACATCGTCTTTACTCTGAACGCCTCTTTCTAGCATTACCGATGCAGCTTCGACCTTCTCACCACAAAATGCAACCCCTACCGCACCTACCGAGCTTCTATGCTTTGGAGCAAGCATATTCCCGAACCCGCCACCATACGCAAACTTAAAGCTTTGTTTTTCCAAAAAGAATTGCGCTATCAGTCTACAAGCGTTTCCACCTCCTACGTTTCTATCACCAAAGCCAATCATGCACTTCACCTTTTTATCAACAGGTATGCCAGTGAGGCTTAAAATTTCTTTACCGCTCAGAGATTCACGTAGCCAAGTATCTTGACAATTGTGTACGACAAAAGGATAAATGTCGATCCCTGGTATCTCTGGAAGGAAAAGAGTGGTGAAGGAAGGCCCGTCTTCGTCATCATCTAAACAAAAACTCTCAAAAGAAGCACTTGTACCCACAACGCCTTCACAGATTGCTCCTAGCAATAGACAGTCAGAAGGCAATTCTGCTATCATGTGGTTGAGAACTGAAAAAAAAAGGAGAACTCGTATTAGATACACAGGACCGCTTGCAATATATAATGAATAAGTTTAGGTATTCAACAGTACGATAAAAAACTTACTAGGGGCATTGGAAACTGAGCAAGCAGCAAACGCAATCGCCACTTTCGGACGACTACGAACTTCACGAAGAACGCTGCAGATGTGTTTGCCGATCTCTTCATCAGGGGATCCTTGCGATTGCTTTTTCCAAAACATCCAGGAGACTTGATGCCGACTAGTTTTAGTCCTCTGGCTTACCGAATTCCACAGTTTGCATACTCTCGCGCATATATACAGGTCCTTCATTGGTAAATGGCGAAAGATCTCTGCTACCAGTACCGGTGTCTGACCAATTCGGTGAATTAGATAATCTTCACGCGAAAGACCTAAATCTGAAAGTGCATCCATGTTTTCTGAATTAAGGAGAAAAATTTCATCAGAGATTGTCAAAAGAAGTCTTTATGACATAACTAAATGACTGGAAGCTCCTTCATTATATGATAGGATGATACAGTTTAGAATATTCTGTTTAAAAACAGCCTTGATTACAGTCAACATGTACCATATACGCATAATGACTAAATAAATTGCAACTTCAAGCGTATCATCTTAAGTACTGCTCTCTTAATCGCAGTGTATGAATAAAAAAATAAATATAAAAGACATTCAACATAGTACTAGTACTTACCAAGAAGTCTAGGAAGAATAATACAAGGTAGATGGTTCTTAGAATAAATATTAGCAATCGATAATGGATCAATGGTATGTTTGAAGTCTACACGGCAATTTACACGAATATGGGGCTATATATAACCGATTCCAACCAATTACAAGCCAGTGTCCGCTGTTTATAGCTAAAATTGGTACCCATTGGCACAAAACTTACTTAGGAATAAGAGACTCCGGTGGTCAAGCTACTCCTCTACAATTGGTTTGGAGAATTGTCCATTGGGAAATATCTTCAAGAGCTCATGGAATCAATGCTGCCAAGGACTATTGCGCAAAAAGATCGGAGAATTGTTCGCAATTCCTCCATTTATAATGACTTCAACATGACTCATATTGGCAAATACGTTCAAGGGCTCATGGAATCCAAGCTGCCCAATATAGAAAATCATAGCAACGAGCTAGTCTCGGGCATTTTAAATCTTCCTATGCATAGAAAGAGATATCGTAATCCAAGACATATCCTTGATGTCAATTTTGATGACATTGATAATGTCATCTTCCCAGATTACTGGGTTTCATAAATTCTTTCGTTTTTTCTGTGGCTTACTATTAAATATACTCCTACTTCAGACAATCGTCAATCAAGTTTTCCTCCACCAAGAGGAGGCAAATTTCTTCCATACTTTGGATGACCTATGTGGGTACATCAGGCTTCTTTTCTAGTTCAGTGTATTTCCCTTGGA
>JAHWFO010034329.1:0-10890 GCA_023313115.1 Rhysida immarginata
TTAAATTAATCATTTAAACTCCTTAAATCAATAATTCATATCTACAAAAACCTTCAAAAATGTTCAAAATACTAGCAATGAAATACAATTGCTTTTTACAACTAAAAAATTACCACAAAATTGAAACAATAATAAGCAAAACCAAAGAAAAAACATATATCTTAAAAAATGTCTAGAACATCATATTATACCAAAATCTACAAGAATAAAAAATATGATCATCAACAGAATAGCCTATGACATGAAAAAAGAATTAGAAATGAAAACTCTTTATCGAATAATCAAAGAAAACTATACTAACATATCGAATTTAAACAAACAAAAATGGAATCTGATCACAAATTTCAGACAAACTATGACAAGAGAAGATTACAATTCAAACCCACAAACAAACTAATTAACAACACAACCCATTACCATAAAAAATTGATTAACCAAAAAATGCAATTGGCTTATTACCAATAATTTCGAAAATAACCATAGAATACAACAACCAACGACTCAAAATGATCAACCACTCACTAATAACTTAAGAAATCAGTCATCAATAATAACAAATGACATTAGTGATCAATATAGTGAAATCATACAACAAAATGAAGAAGCAGTTCCTGATAACCTACCAAACATCATCAATTTAACTAATGAAGATATCCCAGAAAAATGGATGAACATTTTAGAACTAGGACCGAAATTTGCATATAATGCCCCAATAAACCTGACAGATATGATAACCAACATAGAATATATATTACAAAAAGAAGAAGTTAATAATAAAGAAAAAATAATCAATCAGAACATAACCACTATAATAAGGAATAATAAAGAAAATCTATATTGGCATAAGGAAATAAAAAAATTTAAAACTTATTTAGAAGATAAAGATCTAATTATAACAAAAGCAGACAAGGGTAAAATAATGGTCATACAAAAGAAAAAAGATTACATTATTAGCATAGAAAATTTCATAAAAGAAAATAAAATTTTCAAATTAGAAAATAATGATCAAACAATACAATTCCAAAAAAATGTTATTAAAAAAATAAATGAAATAAAAAAAGAAAATATAATTAATGAAGAACAACAAAAACAAATAATTCCAGGAGAAACATCACCAAATTCAATTTATGGAGTAATAAAAATACACAAAGAAGGAAATCCCATAAGAATCATAACATCCACCAAAAAATCACCAACTTACAAACTAGCAAAATTTCTAGATAATTATTTTAAAAAATTCTTTGATTTTAATTACACAATAAAAAACTCAACACTAGCCAAACAAACATTAGAAAAACTAAAATTAGAAAATAAAGACAAAATTTATACAATAGATATAACAGCTATGTATGATAACATCCCAATCATACCAACTCTCGACATCATAAAAAATCAATTAAAAACAAAATTACCTTACACGAGAGTACTAAAAATCATACAATCCATAAATCTATGTTTCACCAATAATCAATTAAAATTCAATGAAAAAATTTATTCACAAATTGAAGGCTTACCCATGGGTAGCCCATTATCACCAATCCTTTCCAACATCTATTTAAATAACATGGGACACAATTTACTAAACAAATCACAGCACAAACAACACATAAAAATATGGATGAGATATGTAGATGACATCCTAGTCATAACAAACAAACCAATAGAAATATTAATACACCTATTAGAAGAACGATATCCTTTAAAATTTACACACACCGTATCACATTTTTAGATATAAATATTTTACAAAATGAAAATAATCTAGATTTTGAGATATATGAAAAACCAACAAAAGGTAACAACATACCACATTACTTATCACAACAACCCACACACCAAAAAATTAACACTATTAAACAATATTTACAAAGAATAAAAAATCTTACATCCCCGAAATATATTCCTACAAATTTAAAAAAACTTAAACTGAACCTATTAAAAAACAAATATCCAACAACTTTAATAGACAAAATTTTAATAGATGCGTTTACAAACAATACCACAAAAACTATACCAATTCTACAAGAACAACAAAAAAGATATTCAATACAATACAATAATAAAATTTTCCACAAACAGAAAAAATATTAGAACAAATACCAAACATAAAAATCATACCAAAAATAACAAATAACATTACTAAAACATTAATAACCACCACCAACCTAAAAACAACAATCAATCAAAATAATAACACAAATATCAATTTCAAAGAAATCTGTCAAAATAATAAAGAAAAATGGAACACTAGAAATATAATTTATCAAATACCATGTAAAAATTGTGAACATATCTACACAGGTCAAACTAAATGACAATTAGAAATAAGATTAAAAGAACATGAAAGAGCACTTCGCAACAAAGACAAAAACAACCATTTAGTAAATCATTGTATCAAAGAAAACCACACACCAGATTGGAATAACACAAAAATCATTGGAAAAGAAGAAAATTATAAAAAAAGATTAATTAAAGAAACAATAAATATCATTACAAATAACAAAAATTTAGCCAAACCATCAATAGAAATAAACAATAAATGGACACTACTTTTTAACAACAATCATAACCAACAATTACAATCAACTTAGCATCATCACCTTTATATCAATTGTTAAATTCTCATTTCAACTGTTTTTCAATATTCAAATATTTAATCAACTGATGATGAGAAAAAAATTCTCGAAAACGTTTTTATATGAAATTTATCCCAAAAATTTGGATCAACCCTTCAAAATTTTATCTGTACTTCAAGATTATCGTTTTCCCCTATCAGCATCATCTGCACAAGAACTTCATCTACATCCTCAATAGACTGGTTTATTTCTACCATCAACAAATCTTCAATAGACTACATTCCTTCATCTCCCAAGTTTCTTCAAGATTGGTGACTTTAATTTTAATTTTGTTTTTATTATTTCACGATTTTTCCCATTATAAGGAGACTAAATTCATTTTAAATATAAAAAAATACTATATTATACTTGGGGACCTTCAGGCTCTGAAATCAGTTCGTTGACTTTCAAAAGCTGCAGAGTATTTGTTATACGGTTTTCTAATGCTTTCAAATGAACATCAAGAACACAATAATTAAAATTCTTTCAAATGAACGTCAACATTGATTTGAGTTAATTTGATATTTATTCGAATAATGGAATAAAATCTTATGTGGATAGAAATAGTTAAGTAATAAACTAGAGGATACTCTTTTACCACAACAAGGAAACAAGAAACGAAAAATGACATACCCTACAATGATAAAAGAATTCTGATATCATTGTAGGCTAAGGTTGTGATAAGCGTTTGAAAGCCAGTTATTGAAGGCAAGTATTTGAAATTATGTATTATACTATAGTGCCCGGTACGAAAGAAAAAGGAAACTGGCGCATGCGTAAATGAAAAAACCTTGTTCAACCAATCAGAAACAAACAATAAATGGGGTATTACTTATTCCTGGTAACAGTAATAAGTAATGCCCAGTTTCCTTTCCGTTTTTAAGTGGTTGAACGAGTTATTTTTTTCATTTACGCAAGCGCCAGTTTCCATTTTCTTTCGTCCCGGGCACCATAATACTGGACAAGAGCATAATCCAGAATGAATTGTTCCAGTTTTTCTCACTAAAATCCATAAATCATAAGAAACCTTATGATTAGGTTTCAAATTTAATTTCCGGATAAGAGTACAAAATGCTTTAAAAAAGTATATTAAATAAAACAAAAGAAAATTGATTTAATTTAATATTTTATTCATTTTTTAAAACAGTAATTACAAGCAAACAAATTCATTCTACATCATATTGCACGACATGTTTGTCTAAAGCTACGTTACTTATCATCAGATAATTTAATTTCTTCTGTTTGGGAGATCTGTTATAAAATATACATCTACCATAATAAATAAATTATACTTCAGAAATTGCATAAATTTTAAATTCAATAAAATAAATAAAGATTACTTAGGGCCGGTTCTACCAATCTCGGCTAAATCATCAGATAGCTATCGAAGGCTTAAACTTATCCTCGTCATACCCAGGGCCGGACTAATACCTTTAGGGGCCCTAAGCACTGCACACCTTCCTCCGTATAAATCCTGTTTTTCTGAGAATTCGGGGGCCCCTATTCACATGCTTAGTCTAACGGGACTCTAAACACGTGCTTAGTCTGCTTATGTTTAAGTATAGCGCTAGGTATACCGCTTCAGTTGTGTTCTTCCAACATTTTTCTTCGGAAAACTTTATCGACGGAATAGTGCACAAGCAATGTAAGGTTAGTATAGCGCACTGTGATTAGTCAGTTTGATATTTAGTGCTTCCCTCTACTGTGAAAAACAAAACAAAACAAAAGCATTCATTCCAGTCAGTATCGGTGTTGAAACGCGGCACGGCAGGAAAAAGAAACGCGAAAAACAAATGCAACTCGAGAACTCAGACCACAAAGACGCAAACTTCCGTTTCGTTTCTCCTTTTGTGGGCTATGTTGTCGATCATTGAAAATGAAATACAGACAGGTAATCTAGATCTAATCTGCTGTTCAATAGCACCCTAAAACTTATTCCTACCGTCGTCTTTTTTAAAATAGTAATTTTAACTAGTATTAACGCCCTTTTTAAAAACGGGAATAAAATTGATTGATTGGTTGACTATTTTTTCATAATTTAATAAACATACAAAACGGTTCTATGCTTCATAATAAAAAAACAAAAGTGTTAAGGTCAGTTTTAAAAACGGGAAAAAAAAACATTTGGACAAAATTTTTTTGTTCAATGAGAGAAAAATTAATTTCATTATCTGCACTGCAAAAAAATTGTTTAAAAATGGTGAAAAATTAAAAACAAAATTACTTTTTAAAATTTTGAATCAGACAATTTTTCGAAGAAAGGCATGACGGAAAGGCGTTGAATTAGAGAAATAACAATGCTATTACCCGTACTATAGGACTTATTTAAAAGGGTTAGGAAGAAAGGATCACTTTGTGATTAGGCCTTCAATACTCTTTTACCTTTCTTTTTATATTTCCAGTTTTTTCAAATCCGAGCCAAACACACTGAGGACAGAAGAAAAACATTGGGACAGTACTCCAGAAACGTATTTTCTAAGTCAGCGGTTCGTTTGCTATTGTTGGTGGGTGCACTACGCGCTAAATGTAATTAACAAAACCCATTGGAAAAAAAACCATGACGTTACAAACTGATCCACGCACACAAAATTCCATTGACATGTATAAAAACTGAATTTTTGAAAAAGAAAAATATTTTAAGTAAAAAAACTACAAAACTGGAACCCCCCCTCCTTTCCCACCCCAACGTCTCTATTAGTGGGCACCCAGCATTACACGGCCAAAATAAACAATAAAAGGCGATTTAGGTGTATCCCTCACAGGAACCGAGTCTATAAAGAGAACAGACAGACAGCTCTTGAACTTTTTAATAGTGAATTATTATTATTATTATTATTAAAACTGGTATGATTTATTGTGTCCATATTAAAAAAAATATTATTTTTAGTGTGTTCGTTGTTAAAGGTTCATTTTCAATTGCTTTCTTTCACACTTAAATAAAACTTTAAATTTTTTAATTATTTTAGTTAATAATTAATTTAATATTTAAAAACTGGATTTTTGCAAATATTTTTACTTTTTTTCAAGGGAAAAAAAAACGAAAACAAAAATTTATTGAGTTCTTATTTAGTGAACATTTCATATACATGTATAATTATTCTGACACGTCTGAGGACAATCAAACGAACCTCTTGATTCTCAAATCGTTTCTCGTTCTCAGAAATATCAATTTCTCTTCTATTGCTAAAAGCAATTCTATCCTCATTGCATAAAAACTGTCAATAATATGTGTAATTTAGTTTCTGCCGTGACTTTCCACATAGTGATTGCCACAAACGTGTAAAACAGTGATTGGTGTCTCTCCGTCGCATTTCATTAGGAAATACAGATTGGCCATATACATGAATGGGACGGTTTATTATTATAGACAACATAAACTGATAAAACAAACAACCCCAAGCGTTGATTTTGCTTCGGGCATTAAATTGGCATTTATTAAATGTTGTGGAAGTATGGACAATCTTTCCCTGCGTGAATGCCGACAGTCGCTGCTTCCATTGGATAGTTTTGCTCACGTGATACGCCGTCCATTTTGATCCCTTTTCGTGCTCTTGGAAGCCACTTCAAGAGCGTGCTGATAGCGATTTTCAATACGTTTGAAATTTTTGTTGGCCTGATTAAAGTCAAGATTGAAAATTTTTATAGAACCTGAGGCTGAAAAGTCTAAATCAATCAACGAACAATTATAGTTTCCAGAGTTTGCAGCTTTACCTTCTGCCAGAATGTAAGAATGTTGGTGTAAATAATTTCTTCAAATTTTGTAATCACTGACTCAACAACGAGCCTCAGAGCTATGGAAAGTTTTTCATTGCCTATTAAATTTATGGACACAACACAATACAAACAATCACCAGATGACCCAGTTTCTATTCGCGTGCTCAAGAGTAATTAAATCAGAAATATTTCAAGAAATAAAGCATTCAATAAAGTTTCGGTTTTTTTTTTTATTTATAATTTTTCTTGAATAAAAATCCCCGTTTTTATAACGGGATTTAACCCTCGTAACTGGCTAAGAACTAAAATTTTTAGCTACAAACAGTGTTTATTTTCTTTTAAAATAAAAACATTACTTTCTCATTTCCCCAATATTTTATATAGGATATCATTAATTACTTGGAAGTAATGGAATTTGTACCCATCAGTTAACTGAAATCTTACTAAACAGTTTCTGTACAATAACAAATATTTTGATCGTATTATCTGATCCAGTTAGGAGATTAAAATTGCGACAAACTTAACTATCGCATATAAAGATTACGTGACACGACCTCAAAAACTTATTTTCTATCGCATACATTATTTGTTGTTGTAAATAGAGTTTAATATTTTATATAATATCCTAGGGCATTAACTTTTTTTTTTAGTTTTATTAATGTATCAACCTGGCAAAAGACCATGACTATTAAGGCAATGGTAACATGCCGTAGGTTGACCCCCAACAGGCAAACTAGCCCAAACATGAGAATAATGACTAGAAACACTAGAAAAGAGAAAAGAGAAAGAAAAAAAAAAGAAAAGAAAAAAATCAATTGAAAAAGAAACTTTAATCAGATAAAATTTATAAACTTATTTTGTTTATTAAAACATGAAGTCATTTTTAATCTTAAATCGCAATATTTTAGATTTGATCTTGTTAGAGATTGTTGAACTGTATTATTAACACAGTTTGCGTTCCTCGTACTTATTGTTTCACGTGCATACTGTTGAGAAATCTTAATTGTTACAATACATTTTCTTCTTGGTAATGTTCTAAATAAAACATCTCTTTTTCTAAAATGGCAAACATCAAATGTGTAGACTTATATATTCCTTCAAATCCCACGCTCTCTGCTTAAAACCCTAACAGGTTATGGGCCCAACCCACGTTCACTGCGTTATTAATTTATATTTGGTTCTATCAATAAAACCAACGATGGCAAGTACTACAGTGGCAATTGACAGACTGGGCAAGGACAATTACGATACGTGGAAGTTACAGATGGAAGCCATTTTGATCAAGAACGACAAATGGGGCTATATCTCCGGAGCTATCGCACTGCCAACTGCTGAGCAACAACTAGCAGCCATGGAATTATGGGACAAGGAGGATCGCAAGGCCAAAGCCGACATTGTCCTCTCCATTCTCCCATCCGAATTGCATCATGTTAAATACTGTCAAAATTCGAAGGAAACATGGGAAAAGCTTGAAAGCGTTTATTGCTCCAGTGGACCTGCAAGAAAAGCTGTATTACTTAAACAGGTACTGTTCACTAGAATTAATGAGAGTGAAGATATAAAAGATTGCACCAATAACTTTTTTGAGCATGTGGACAAGTTAAAAGAAATGAACATTAAATTCGATGATGATGTACTGTCCATATTATTGCTTTATTCTCTACCTGAGAGTTTCGATAACTTCAGATGTGCAATTGAATCTAGAGATGACATACCTAAACCGGATGCCTTAAGGATAAAAGTTCTTGAAGAAATTGAAGCCAGAAAAGGTAAAGAAAACCCTAGTTCTGAAGCTCTTTATACCGCTAATAAAAGCAACAAGGGAAACTACTATAAAAGCGATATAAATAATAATAGTATCAATAATAATAAGAAGACACATAAGAAATGGAAGTGTTTTTATTGTCTGAAGCTTGGACATCGAGACTTTGAATGCAGAAAGAAGAAAGCTGATGAAAAAAAGACACAAGCTTTTTCTGTTTCATTTGATGAGGCTCTCACTATGAAAACCAATTCTGTGAATGAAAATACAAGTGCTGATTGTGTTCATACATGTACTCGACGCACTTTCCGGAATTCAAAGGAGGTTCTATGGATTCTAGACAGTGGTGCTTCATCACACTTATGTAGCAACAAATCATATTTTTCATTATTGCATCCTATTGATAATCATCCAGTCCATCTTGCAAACAAGAAATCCATAAAAGCAAAAGGAATAGGAACTGTTTTACTTAATATTCCAAATGATGATTCGTTTCAACAAGTAAGATTGGAACAAGTTCTATATGTTCCTCAGCTTCATACAAACCTCATGTCCGTGTCCAAGATGACGAAAAAGGGAAAAACTCTAAATTTCTACGGGGATGAATCCACAATCATAAACCAACATGGGTCAATCATCTTCAGAGTCAAAAAAACAGGAGAACTTTACTTAGTCAATACGACAATTAGAAAAGACTCTACAAGTGTAGCTGCAACTGGCGATTCCACAAGATTATGGCATCGTCGTTTTGGACATCTGAATGTGTCTGATCTCCACAGATTATCTAGCAAAAACATGGTGATTGGTTTTCCTCCAAAGCTCTCCGGTGAATTAAATGATTGTGGAATATGTATTCAGGGAAAGCAAAAGGCAAAGCCTTTTCATCCTTCTACCTCAAGGAGCAATGAAATAAATCTGCTCGTCCACTCAGACGTTTGTGTATCGACATATGCATCTTGGCGACATCTGTTGGCAATTATCCTCCTTATATATAGATTCGTAAGGAACAAAACCATAATGCGATTTACTCGGTACGATATCTGTTGACATTATATTTTTGCTGGAACCAGTTGTTATTTTTTCTCGTGGGAATGAGACCTTTTCCCGCAGAAAAAAGTATCCTAAACGTTGACGCAGGTTCTAAATAACCCTCACAGCAAATTTCAACTAAATCCCTTCAGAAGTTTTGGCGCCAAACTTAGATACAGACAAACAGACAAAAATCCTAAAACTATTGTTTGGGCTTCTGTATCGTGTATAACCACACAAAAATTCTAAAAACTGTTGTTTAAGCTTCAGTATCGTTTATAATACACGTAGCAATCACTTTTTCTCAATAAACTTTAATGTAAATTTTTCGCCTTGCTACTATTTAATTATACAGGGTGTCCAAAAAGTCTGGCAACATGGCAGATATCTCAAAACTGCCAGGTAGGTGAGATCTGATAAGTGTGGTTTATAGGTAATAGGGGGGTGTGGAATTCATTGCCGCATTCAAATTTGACCTTGACCCCCAAATTTAAGGTCATTTGCTAACTCGAAAAATCTTCTATATATATAAAGAAGGATGTTTGTTTGTGGATTTGTTTGTTTGTTTTTTATACAAATCTACAGTTTTATTCCGATCTTGATAAAATTTCGCATACATGACCTTCAAAGCATGAGGAAGGTCACTGTCTACCTCAGATTTCGAAAAAAATAATAATTATTGATAAAAAATCGATATTCATGGTTATGGCAGGGCATATTAATGAGAAATATCTCATGACCAACAATGCAAGACAAAGTTTTTGCAACAATGGTATCAACACGCAATTCACAAACACACTGCACGGACCAACAATATATATCTCATGACCAACAATGCAAATAAAAGTTTGTGCAACAATAGGTATCAACAATGGTGTCAACACGCAATGCACCAACAATATGCAAGGATCAACAATATGTCTCATGACCAACAATGCAAGGCAAAGTTTGTGCAATATAGAATTCCATGCATAGAATTCAGGCTTTTCTTAGAAAAGAGAATTCTTAGGACTTAACAATTTCTTGAAAATATTTAAAAATGATCAGTAACTGGAGATAATGAGTTAGCAGACTATTGAGAAAGAGTGAAAGACGATAGAGGAAGCACTCCTTCAGCTCCGTGCTGTATTGAGCAAATGGTAAGCAAGTAAATAGAAGAATCGGCGACCGCTAGACTACACAAAGTGATGAATGGCCAATTTTTGCTTCAAAACAACGAAAGAAGAAAGGAAATTGCAGCAACATCAAGTGTACATCTAAAGTAAGATTACGTGAATGAAAAATTATTTAGACTAGAAGGCATCCTTGGAGAGGTCCATCCATTGTGAGCCTTTAAAAATTTTTTTTTCGGTAAATCAAGTCCCGGTATATCACCTAGAATGGATTTTTTCAGTGAAGAGGTAAATTTCCTGTCTTTCGGATTTTTCTTAGAATGGATAGTCCCTTCACTCTATATTGTAGTGATTGAGTTATTATTTAACCAATTTGGAGGTTTAAATTAGCTTTTTTAGGTTGTTCTGTTTACCTACAAGCGTAATTATCCCGGGCAATGCTGGGTCCTCTGCTAGTTTCCTATAGAGCTGATAAGTGGTGACTTCAGTTCCTGGCCCATTGCCTAGCGATTCACAAACTTAGATTTAACTTCTGTATGCTTTACAATGGCCTTACACCACATTGTTAAACCTAATGATTGGAATCGCTAGGCAACTGGCCAGGAAGTGACATCATACTTACTAGCTCTATTGATACCCTGTAGAGCAACACCACATT
>JAHWFO010034334.1:0-14567 GCA_023313115.1 Rhysida immarginata
CTGATGGAGTGTTACCCACTGACCGAGGTCTTTTGGTCGGGGTGTGCCACTCCCTATCGGATGGCTCTGGGCCAACCTTAGGCGTTGTGGCCTTAGTGCCCCCCAACCTTATATTTCTTGACGTACGGCGTTTAGCCACCCCAGAAATGATAGAGGTTTGCCACTGCCCTCACCCGAGGGCTCCTGCTCTACAGCAGGTGGCGCCTCGGGTTTGGGAGTAACAAACTTATCCGTGTCAGATGACTCGACTGAGGTCATTACAACCTCAGTGGTGACACCTGTAGTGTCCTGATTCCCCGAAGGGTCCTCAGGTAGGGTAAAAAGCTTACTATCCATAAAAGGCAGTAGGGACGCACGATTGCCGGTCCATCCTGAGAGTGCCTGCATGCCGGGATAAGGCATAGTACTCCTGAATGTCGCCAGGTAGACAGGAGGCTCCATGAGAGAAGACTTGAACCGAAGTGCCATCCACCCATTGGCACGGGTCGCATGACACCTTGGGTTCGGGAGTTGGTCTGCGTCCCCTTATTGGTTATTCGGGGATGTCCCGATTTTAACAACCTAGGATTTCCGGCTGTCTGCCACCTGCTAGCCGCTCAAGCTTTGGGAACCAGACGGGATGAAACCAGCGCTTTCACAAAGCTCATCGAACCAGAATAAATTCCAAACGAAATACACTGAGGTATTCAAGAAGCCTAACCAACCCAAGCGGTCTTCCATATTATACAAAAAGAAAACAAGATTGACGATTGTCAGAAACAAAATACAAACGAAATAAATATACAAGAAGAAAGAAGATTATCACATCTTCCAGTAGTCCGGGAAAGAAACGTTGCTGATGTCTTCAAAGTCGATACTTCATATGCCACTTCATATCCATTGACTTCTTCAGTATTCCAGTCACTAGGTCATTGTCGTGAATCTTCAACTTCTGGACCATAATCAAAAGGAGGTCCTGTATAAATTTTCCGATGTGGACCATGTTTAAATCTGAATGGATGGATTGGTTTTTTTAAGTCCTTCTGTCAAGCTGGGCATTGGTCCTCAGAGTAACATTCTGGAATGACTGAAACTCGCTCCATCTGCTTCTACAGATAGTCGCCCACGCAGGCATGCCATAGAGGAGTATGGTCCGAATAATCGACTTGTACAGAAATAACTTCTTGTCGATGCTGAGGGTGCTGTTCCGACCCAGGAGAGCTATGAGACTGTACATAGCCCTCTTCGCATTGTTCATAGCATAGGTTATGTGACGATTCCACGAGAGTCTTGAGTTGATAACGCCAAGATACAGGGTCTTTATAATTAAAGTTCCATTTTGACATGACCATAAAAAAACTAGTTGACCAAAAGGTATAATTCTTGGTAATATTATACAAGAGGGCATGGGAAGTTCATATCAACCTAAAAAAATTAGTTCAAAAGGTCACCACCAGCATGGAATGGCGCTCTATGCAACATTCGTATACGAAATTAGACACAGTAATCCAGTGTAACCTGCTTTCATTAAATGGAGGCCACATTCAACATGTAACTAATTATAGTAACGATTAAAGGCTTGTTAACCTGTGTGTTCTTGTCTAATTTCGTATACGAATATTGCATAGAGCACCATTCCATGCTGGTGGTGACCTTTTGAACTAATTTCTTTTTGGTGGGTATGAACTTCCCATGCGGTCTTGTATAATATTACCAAGTATTATAGCTTTTGGTCCAGTAGTTTTTTTTATGGCCATGTCAAAATGGAACTTTAATTATAAAGATCCTGTATTTGTAGTCGTTTACCCAGTCCAGTTTCTTATTGATTAAACATAGAAGCGTAACAGGTATATATAGGAAACTTAAGCCATTCAGAGGAAAAACATAAGCTTACAATGAAACAGCAAAGTTAGGATTGGTTTACAGACGCGGACCTAGGAGAGAACTTCTATTCAACACAATTATTTAACAAATTGAAGTAAGTTCTTCCACGCTGTCAGATCCAAAGGTCCATCATCTTGGTTCAATAAATTGTCACCCTGGTTCTTCAAGATTTCCTTGGATTCAAGGACATTCATCCTCTTGTTATTGTCAACAACATGTAAAATCCTAATGTTTTGTTTCTTTAGTTCATGTCCGGTTTTCAATATGTGGTTAGCAAAAGCTGACTTCTCAGCTCTGCAGTTCTTAACATACTCGAAATGCTCCTTGGTTCTTGTTTTAATCTTTCTACGAGTCTGTCCCGAATGTTTTTTGGTCACAAGTCCCGCCTTGGATCCCGTAAATTCCTTATCGTTCAGTTCTCATTATAGGGTCTTTTGTACTTCCTGGGAGCTTCTTGAGTGTGTGATCACTTCTATATGCAACATGTAATTTGTACTTATTGCATATCCTCTCCATGCCTCTGGTTAGGTTTCTATTGTAGGGTAGACAAAAAATTTTTTATCTTTCTTCTTGCTCGGATCATTGAGGCTCCTGTAGAGGGCCAGCCTCTTCTTGAAATTCTTCTTAATCAGTTTGTCGACCAATTAAATACGGAAACCATTGGTTGCTGCTGCTTCTTTGATCTTCCCAAAGGTTAATGAGATGTTCAGTGCTCCGTCGATCATGTGATTGTGGGCTGCAAGTTTGTGGCTGAAACAATGGTTTGAATCGCTTTTAATATACGATGGGACATAGTTCGATTTTTCTGAATATGTCAAAATATAGTTTTCCTCCTCCTTCTGCACAAGTATATCCAGTAAAGGTAAAGAGTTATCTTGTTCGATTTCAACTGTAAATTTTATAGAGGTGCATAAAAATAGGATATAATGGAAATAATTCTGCATATTCAGAAACCAAGAAAATAATTAAAAAACTAATAACCAATGATTGCTTTTATATTAAGGACGACAAAAGCAACCGTTTGATCATTTTGGATAAAGATATGTATTTCAGTGGAGTTAAGGATTTCCTTGAACAAGGTCTCTATACTCTGCTTGCAAACAACCCCTTCAGTAGCCTAATTAACAAGACTAAGGACTGTATTAGCAGCTGTAAAACCATTTTTAAAAACATGAACTTAAAAAACGTATGCCCCAGCAACACGTCTTCCCAGGCTCTACTGTTTGCCTAAAACTCATAAACCATGCAATGCTATGAGGCCAATTGTTGACAATACAGATTCCACAACTAGTGGAATAGCCAATTTCCTCAAAAATTACTTAAAGAAATTGGCCCTTTCAGGACATTACTTCTCCATAAAAAACAGCATCGAACTAACCCAAAAACTAGAGAATTTCATTGTTCCAGACAAACACATATTAGTTTCTTTTGATGTAACCTCAGTGTTCCCTATTATACCAATAGATGGCAACCTTAAACATACTTGAGAATGTTTTACAGCATAATGATATTCCTCTTGCTGAAGTTAGAGACCTCAATTTACTTTGTAGATTATGTTGCCTTAATAATGTCTTCCAATTTAATAATAAATATTACAAAATGGATAAAGTTACCCCCATGGGAAGCTTTTTAAGCCCCTTCTCAGCTAACCTTTATCTTAACCATTTGGAAAATCTTGCACTCACCAAATTTACATATTTTCCGAAGATCTGGTTCAGGTACGTGGACGATATATTCACGATCTGTCATGTGGACCTTCTTAACCAATTGAAAAAACGACCTTAATTTATTACGCTCCTCTATAAAATTTACAGTTGAAATCGAACAAGATAACTCTTTACCTTTACTGGATATACTTGTGCAGAGGGAGGGGGAAAACTATATTTTGACATATTCAGAAAATCGAACTATGTCCCGTCGTATATTAGAAGCGACTCAAACCAATGTTTCAGCCACAAACTTGCAGCTTACAATCACATGATCGACAGAGCCCTGAACATCCCATTAACCTTTTTGCGAAGAATTTCGTAAGATCAAAGAAGCAGCGACAACCAATGGTTTCAGTATGGAATTGGTCAACAAACTGATTAAAAAGCATAATTTCAAGAGGAGGCTGGCCCTCTCACGACCCTCAATGACCCGAGCAAGAAGAAAGAATAAAATTTTTTTGTCTACCCTACAATAGAAACCTAACCAAAGGCATGGAGAGGATATGCAATAAGTCCAACTTACATGTTGCATATAGAAGTGATTACACACTCAAGAAGCTGCTATAATGAGAACCCTATAGTACAAAAGACCCTATAATGAGAACTGAAAGATAAGGAATTTACGAGATCCAATGCGGGACCTATGACAAAAAACATATTGGACAGACTCGTAGAACAGGAGCATTTCGACTATGTTAAGAACTGCAGACCTGAGAAGTCAGCTTTTGCTAACCACATATTGAAAACCGGACATGAAAGAAAACATTAGGATTTTACATGTTGTTGACAATAACAAGAGGTTGAATTTCCTTGAATCCATGGAAATCTTGAAGATCCAGGGTGACAATTTATTGAACCAAGATGGTGGACCTTTGAATCTGACAGCGCGGAAGGACTTACTTCAATTTGTTAAATAATTATGTTAAATAGTTCTCTCCTAGGTCCGCGTCTGTAAACCAATCCTGACTTTGCTGTTTCATTGTAAGCTTAAGCCAATCATAGGAAAACATAATTTTCCTATATATACCTGCTACACTAACATGTTTACTCAGTTCAAACTGAAGATGGCTACTTAGTAGCCGAAATGTACATATATGATGTTCAATAAAACTCATTTTGTGGAAAAGTGGTATCCACCATCTCTCTGCACTCAGAGTGTGTTGCTCTAATGAAAAAGGAAGGCGGGTTTGGCTCTATTTGGTGCGTCATCTGTGGTGCAAAAAGGGGAGTTCATTCCTACTTTTAACATACAGCGTCATATTTACCACAAAGCTGAATCCTTTCTTCCCGATGAAAATCTAAAATTTCTCTTAGTTTACTTCATGGGCGATGAAAAATTTGAGGCTGATCAACGATGTACCAATATAACTCGTGTGCGACAGGACATCATTTTAAGTTCTGTTAAGACTATTCCATTCTCACAACTTCTGAGTAAGAATTTTAAAACCGCATTGGAAAGAATGCTCATTGTCAGAGTACAAAATAGCAGAAAAGAGGCCATCCGGTGAACATGAACGGCATTTTAACAGCCCAACCATTAATGATGTAGCTTTAAGTCAATGTTGTTCTGGATCAGTACGACAGTCGTAAAATAATTATTCATAAACTAAAAGAGAAATGCTGAAGATTCCAGAAATATACTGCTCATGCGATGCTCTGCACTATCCTCTTATCTTCTGGGAGGGCGAGGATGGTTACCATTTTAACATAAAGGAAACCGATTCTCTCACAGGAAATGGGACGCAAAAAAATTTTTTTCAGTAGAGTTTTATGCGCACCGCACCATGCTGAGATAAGGATCGTCAAATCACACCTTACGATTCTGACAGCTGTTTCATCAATACATCGTAGATATATACGCTAAGGTCGAAAGTGAGTGGCCGGTTTACATTAGGTTAAATCGGCAAAAACTATAAGTGAACGTAGCTAGTAATATGACATTGGCGACACTCCGTAATTGGTGACAGCGTCCCGTAGATGAATATAATCATCAACAGCTACGTTCACTGGCAATCTGAGGTACGCACACGAATATGCTCAAGATGCCATGTCCTATTTCTCTAATCATGATCGTCCGGATCTTTTTATAAACTTTACGTGCAACTCTAAGTGGCGACAGATGACAGTTGATGACACGACTTAACAGCGAGAGTATTTAAGCAGAAACTAATCAAATTTATTGATGCTATTATGAATAGCCGCACATTTGGAGAATCCCGCTGTTGGATGTATTCGTCGAATGGCATATGCGAGACCTTCCACATGCATACATATAGGTATGGCTCAAAGAAAAATTTCAACCAACCGAAATAGACGAAATAATTTCTGCAGAACTGCCAGATCTTCAAAAGGATGCAATGTTATTCCAAGTACTGTTAAAGAACATGATCCGTGGGCCGTGCGGACCTTTAAACCAGAGGGCACCATGCATGAAAGATAGCAAATATAGCAAGAACTATCCACGACAGTTCATTGATGATACACAATCATGGCAACGATTGTTACCCTTTATCCAGAAAACGGAATCCTGAAAATGAGGGCTTCACAGTTAAATTAACAACCAAAACAAAGACATTGAAATTGATTACTGGTTAGTTGTCTTATTGCTCTCTGCTTTCAAAACGGTTTCACGCACACATTAATGTCGAGTACTGCCACTCTGTTAACTCGATTTTGTTCCTTATCAAAACACGCCACCAAAGGCAGTGACATGGCCGTTTTCGGATTTGCTGATGTAAATGCGGCGGATAAGGTGACTCGATATCAATTGCGGAGATTAGCAGTAATTAAGGTACTTGCCACCCTCTTAAATTTTCCAACGGGGAGGCCGTGGCCTGGTGGGCTTCCACTGAGCACACAACTTCGGGGAAGTTAAGCAACACCAGGCACGGCTAGTTACTGGATGGGCGACCACCAGTGGAATACAACCACCCGCCCCCCTGGCTGCTGCGACCATCTTATAGCAGTCGTTAATCCAGGTCCATCCAGTGACCCAACTCGTCGGCCTCTGGCCATACGGCCCTGGATGGACGTATTGGATTACAATCAATAAATAAAAAAAATAAAACTTCATGAACGATACCCAACGATTGTCCACTTAAGCGTTACAATAACGAGTAGGGGAGAGTAGGTTCGGACAAAAATCCAATTTTTTCTCCCTCTGGGTTGATCATGAACCAAATAGCGAATGTGTATATCGTATTTTGTACTCTAAACCTTTCGTCATTTAACCGTACATGTGATTTTTCAGTAGTCACACGATAATTCTATATATTTATATATTTTAAAAAACCTCTGCAATGCCGGAAGCAACCCCTAGATGTGGGGTTGCTTCGGACTGTCGCGAGGCTGTTTCAGATATTGTCACGGTCAGAGACCTGGCGCAATGGATAGTTGTGAACTAATGACACACATTGTAGGAAACGTACGTATATTGTAAATTAATTAGGTTTAATTCATTGAAATGCAATACATAAATCTATGTATCCTTCCAAAAAGAGACCAATAAAAAAACTTATTTAAAGAGAAAAGAGACTTCAAAATTAATTTCTTATTCTAATAACTAACTCATCCTTTGCTTTGAAAGGATAACAATTTAATGAGGGTTTAACGTGCGATGGGAGAAACACACCAAATTACACAAATCTAATACAGAAATAACACACGTGCAGAAAAGACTTTACTGAATCAAGTCAACTAGTTTAACAGTACAACTCATTAACGCGGCGAACTTGTGTCGTAAAAATACAGTTACCGTTACGAAAATGGGTATAGTTTCTAACGGCTCAAAAATATTCCATTGTAACTCCATAACACTAAATAAAGCAGTAATTGCCTTATTGTAGCTATAATTATAAATCGACTTAAAATTAACTAAGAAACTTTTTAGGCAGAGAATTTCCAAAATGAAGGAAACAACAATTAATGGCGCTCAACCTTTGGCTGGCGTGGGATCAAGAACGCCTATAAATTTTTTTGATTTAAGATATACGTCGCACAAATTCCAGGAACATAAAAATTAGGGCTAACTCCCATTAATAAAGAAAAATAACGTCCAAGAAACACACTTAGAGAGAAAAGTCTAGTCTGGCGTGAAATTAATTCAAAGTCTTAAGTCAGGCAAGATGGCTGCCAAATAAAAATATCTGAACTGAAGTGGCTAGAAGGGGCAAAAACTAGTCGGAAAAAATAACGAAGACACGTTACACATTACTTAGGTAATTACTACATTTTTATTCAAATTTTTTTTTTTTTTTTACAGACGTTAAAATAAATTTTCTCATTTGCAATACAACCTAATATTTTATGTTAAATTGTTATTTATCATACTGTAACCAAGGGAGCTTTGGCGTGTCAGGTAACAGTAGAACTAGACTCATTCAAAATTACGCCCATATCAGTGTCAGAACTTGCCACGTTGAAAATTAGCTGGTAAAAAAATAACAGCTAATGGCGTGAAATGCGTAGCTCGCTTAATGGCGCTTAAGCCTGCCGCCACCTCTTTCGAATAAGCTTCCGACCGCGTCGTAGAAGTAAACAAAAGGAAAATACCCGTTTTCGTACGGACGAATTCCAGTATTTCGTTCTCTCTATCGCTGTGGCTCTGCTCGATCCAGAATTCTATCTCCAACAAGAATATAACTCGTAAAACGATTTTCAAATATGCTGAAAAGAAGAATATAAAAATTTGTTGTTTAATATTACAATAATATTTTATATACAGCAATGGCGAAAACTGCATGTCAATTTACGTATTCGATTACAGCGCTCACACGAATCTTTCCAAACGCGCGAAATGAGAAATGAAATGCTCGCACGTCTAAATGTTTTAAACTACTGGGCCTATGTTCTTTCTACTGCTAGAGCTATTCATCCCTTCTTAATCAAAATTACCATTCATCCCTTGTTAATCATTGTTGCAAAGCATTGTCGGGAAAAATCTTGTAAGCATTCTAAGGAGCTTTACCTGTGACGCAGATGCGATTTTAAATTTCAACATTTCACTTTTACTTGCAGTTGGTTTAAATAAACAATAAAAATACCTTTGATTCTATCCACATTCACATCATTTTTAAATATAGGCTTAACTTTAATTAGCCATTTTTAACAATAGGCCTAACATTAATTTAGCCATTTTTAACAATAGGTCTAACATTATTTATTCATTTTAACTATAGGCCTAACCTTAATTAACCATTTTTAACTATGGGTTTAACATTATTTATTCATTTTAACTATAGGCCTAACATTAATTAGCCATTTTTAACAATAGGCCTAACATTATATAATCATTTTAACAATAGGCCTAACATTATATAATCATTTTAACAATAGGCCTAACATTATATAATCATTTTAACAATGGGCCTAACATTATTTATTCATTTTAACTATGGGCCTAACATTAATGAGCCATTTTTAACAATCCCCTTAGCATTAATTAGCCACATTTTATAATAGGCCTAACGTCACTGAATTTTAAAACGAAATGAGCACATTATCACGACTTTCCTTTGAGTTAATTAAATTTCTTATCAATAATTAATAAGTGTTGTGATAGAGAAAGAAGGAGTGAACGAACTTGATTAAATATACGAGGAAAAATTTTAATGGAATTTCAAATTAAAATATTCCAAGTGAATTTACAATTTAAATAAATCACAATTAATCATTGTTGACTTCTTTATATCCATGGCTGAAGAGCAGAAGAGAAATCACCCTCGAGTCTCCTTTGTCCTCCTGTGGCGGTATGCGCTAGTGTGGGAATAATCGATTTTGAAGTAATCCACGTCCAGCTGCGATGTGTCCACTCATGATGAAGCGTCGTTGTACACCTGGACCATAAGGATTCACTGGAGGGCTGAGTTCCGACTCGTGCAGCTTGAATTCAAAATAAAAATTGTCACTATTAGAATTCACATTTAAAGCAAAGAAAATAAACTGTATATCAATGGAGAGTAAGGGTGATGCATGAGAAACCACGTAACGTAAAATTCTTAAATGCAAAAGCAGTAATCAATCAGGCTTATTTTAGCTATGAGGAATTTCGATTAAACTATATTCAAGAATAGTAACTGTACCCTGGGAAACGCTGAGGGCAGCCAAGCGTGGCTCGCGTTGAGAGCTCTCTTCGCGGCGTGCGCTTGCTGTGCCTATATCGTCTGCTTCCCCTGCGACTAGCTCGCTGGCTGGCTCGCTCCGAGTTACATCCACTCCTTGTCCATTGATATGATGTCGTGAGATGTCCGCTTTGGATTCCTGGGCTGATGCCGAGTCCTGTCGGATCCTTGTATCGTGCTTGGCTGTTAAAGTATGACTGGTAGCAGACGATATTCGATCGACGTCGTCCGCTTCACCTCCTGGCTGTAATGATAGCGGGGCTAGGCTGCCGTCGCCGAATTCCTGTTTAGGGTGACAGGGCCTTAGTGCGACGGTACTCACGCCTCTTAAATACTGCCCGGTGTCGGACACCTCGTACAAACGATGCGTGCCGAGATTCTGCCCGTTCCCCGCCAGTCGGCCGTCTCTGAATTTAACGAATCTCTCTCGCTCCTCGCCTTCCTGACTTGGAAAATTAGAGTTCACATAAATTTGAGAAAAAGATAAATCGAAATGATCACTTATCTTTCCCTTGGTTTGTGGGCGACAACGCCAATCGTTTCCGCAATGAAGAGTCCTTTTGCCTTTATTATTCTCCGCTTCTATGGTTGCACTGGTGCACTCACAGCTCCCTGTCGCTTTGACATGCCGGGGTCGGTATCGTGATGGCCTTCTCCGTGCTTGAAATCCACCTAAGTCAGAATCATAAGAAAAGGCGGATACTGAGGGCTGACAGAAATAACGAGTTTGCCCGGTCTCCTTCCTTGCTTGTCCATTCGTCGTCGCTGTTGGAGCTGGAGCAGATGGTATTTGCTCCAGTGAACACCCTTAAATTGCTGTTAACGCAGGGTGCTCAAACGCACATGCATAACGTGTATTCCGTGAAGCCTTTTATAGGCTTCTACACATTAGTAAACGCCTCAGTTTCGAGGCTCGTTTTCCCACCACGTTGAAAAAAACAGTTTTTATTGCCTTTAAAATGGCTGGCCACGGATAATCTGGACAGAGACGAAAGATGTCGGTAGTCTCGCCCTGGTCAGACTGCTGGTAAAACCAGGACAGACGCAGATAACCCCAATCTTGGTAATCAAGTTGTCGCAAAGTTGGTAAAATAGTCACTAGGTCCCCTGGAAAAAGATGGTAAATAATCGGGTGACGCACATTAGTAGTTATTGGCAGCAAGTGAGGTAACGGTATCCTATTCTCTTTAAAAAACACTCGTAGGTATACAAACACAAAGTTCGCCCACAAAGGTGGGGGGGTAAGAAAAACACGAATCATTGCAGCAAGCCTTGCTGCCATGAGGTATCGCCGGATCTCGGGCAGGCCTGGGCCCCCCCCCCCCCCCCTTTCAAAGAGAGTGAAGAGAAACTTTGCCCGGACAGGATGACACACACAATTAACAATGGAACTGCGAACTTTGCTAAGCATTTTTAATGGTGGTAAAGTGAATAGGCACTTTGCAGACAACAATGATAGAATATGAGTCTGCACAAACCGCACCTTGACAAGCATTGACGTGGAAAAACAAAAATTCCTGTCAAGGCGGGCAATACACTTATCCACCACTTGCTGCCAATGGATTGAGTCCATGTCCGGTAGAAATGAAAAAAAAAAACCAAGCACTGTGATCTGACCACACCATGTTATTGGGAATGACCTGAGCTTGTCGGCTGTCCACTTCCCAATCGCAATTCCCTTCGACTTGACGAGGTTGATAGTACTCCCCGTCGAAGTACTGAAGAGATCGAAGGTTTTTTTGTAAATACTCAGGGAATATGAGTCCGAAGCAAACAACACGACGTCGTCTGCATATGCTAAGGAGCGGATGTTAATGGATGCAGCTGGAAACTCATATCCCCGAACCTCCGGGTGGCGGTTCAAGAATTGCAGTAATGGCTCCAAATAAAAGATATACAGGAGAGGCGATAGAGGACATCCCTGCCTGACACCTTTTAAGAGTTCGAAGGTAGACGAGGTGGAGCCATTGAACGCCACACATGATGTGGCCGATGCATACAGTGCGGAAATAATCACAGCAAAAGACCGAAGATGAAGCTGGTGAAACACTTGGAATAGAAATTCGTGATTCACATTGTCAAATGCTTTTTCCTGGTCGAGACTTAACACTGCAAGAGTATGTTGACGAACTTGCGCTTCTTCCATTACACACCGAAGAGTTATAAGATTTACAATGTGTGTAGTGGCCTTACAATATAAGAGATGGACAATAGAATTACCAACTAGTTTCGCCATTTATTCCCGGCTTTGTCAAGGTACACAACAATCGACAATCGAACAGTGAAGTGTACATTCGTTAGGATGGGACAAAAGCAGCGCTTTCACAAAGCTCATCTAACCAGAATAAACTCCAAAGGAAATACACTGAGGTAGTCAAGAAGCCTAACCAACCCAAGCGGTCTTCCATATTATACAAAAAAGAAAGTAAGATTGACGATTGTCAAAAACAAAAAACAAACGAAATAAAAAATACAAGGAGAAATAAGATTATCACATCTTCCAGTAGTCTGGGAAAGAGACGTTGCTAATATCTTCAAAATTGATGTCAAGAACGTGCCTCGGTTTACGATACTTCGTATGCCAGTTCATATTCATTGAGTTCTCCAGTATCCCTTTCACAAGCTTATTGTCGTGAGTCTTAATCTTCTGTATCATAATCAAAAGGAGATCCTGTATAAACTTACCGATATGGGCCATGTTTAAATCGAGGTGGATGGATTGGTTTTTCACCGTCCTTCTGTCCAGCTGGGAAATGGTCCTCAGGGTAACATTCTGGAATGACTGTAGTTCACTCCATCTGCTTTTACAGACAGTTGCCCACGCAGGTATGCCATAGAGGGGTATGGTCCAGATAATCGATTTGTACAGAAGTAGCTTGTTGTCAATGCTGAGAGCGCTGTTGCGACCCATAAGAGCTATGATACTGTACTTAGCCCTCTTCGCTTTATTCAGAGCATAGGACATATGCTGATTCCATGAGAGTCTTGAGTCAATGATAACTCCCAGGTACTTGTAGTTGTCCACCCAGTGCAGTTTCTTATTAAACAGAACAAGAGAATCTGGGGGATGCTTGAGCTTCCTATTGAGGTACAAAGCCTTGCACTTTCCGATGTTAAGGTTCAACTTCCAGCAGTTAAACCAGTCTTCGAACTGCTTCAAGGCGCACTGCAGCCGAGTGATAACGTGAGCCGGCTGGTGTGCCCATGTCATAATGGCAGTGTCATCCGCATAAAAATACAGATTACAATTATCGGGTTTTGGGAAATCATGTACAAAGTAATTAAATAGCATAGGCCCGAGGACAGAACCCTGAGGGACACCGGCCTTTACAACACGGGGTGTGGAAAGATTTTCTCCAACCTTGGCTTGATAGGATCTGCCGTCAAGAAAGGATTTCACCATCAAGATCAAATCGGCAGGGAACCTGTCTCTGATCATTTTGTAGACAAGGCCCTCATGCCACACTTGGTCAAAAGCTTAACTGACAACGAGAAATACCACCCCACAGTACCTGGATAGGTTCAGGGGGGTGCTCAGGTCTTCAACGAGCCTCCATATCTGCATCGGACAAGAGTGGGCAGCACGAAAGCCAAACTGCTCTTCCCGTAAAAGGTCATTTGCTAGACAGTGATCTTGGAATCTGACAAGGATCGTTCTCTTCAACACCTTGGATATCGAGGGTAGCAAGCTAATAGGTCGGTAGCTCGCGGGAATTGCCGGATTTTGTCCCTGCTTTGGGATACTCAACACAAAAGATTTCTTCCAAGCCACAGGGAAGTAAGAAAATTTCCAGCAGTCGCTAATGATATTGGTGAGAAATTCAATAAAGTTCTTTGGGAATTTCATAAGGGCGTTATTACTCACCATGTCTTTTCCTGGAGCCTTCTGGATCCGTAAAGGCTGCGAAGTCGATGTCTTCGCAGGCGGAGGAAGGGCTGGAAATTCTTCCTCTGGAAAGATGAATTCGGATAATCCAGATGCGTCTACATCTTCTTCTGCAGAGCTCACCTCCTCGACCATCGAGATGTCGCTTGATGGCTCAGGTAAAGGGGCGCCATCTAGGATCGTCGATGGGGGAGGTGTGTGTGATATCTCCTCCCTCGGTTTATCAGATAGTGGCGCTGGAGGCGGTGGCATCTCCTTCCTAGATTCCATAGGTGGCGGAGATGGCGTCGTACGCTGCCTTCGAGATGGGCGTGAAGGCGTCGTGGCTCTGCTCTGCTCGGCTCTGGTGACTTGGCCGGTGATGTCATCTTTGGAGATCGCTGGGGAGACACTCCTTTAGGCGATGATAAAGCTGCTGGTGATGCAAGCATCCTCTCCGGGCACTGGTGAAATTTATTGACCACTTTGTTGCAGTAGACACATTTCACCAAGAGAGGACAGTCTTTCCTGACGTGAGCCGTCTTTTTGCAGTACCAGCAGCACTGCCTTTGACCCTTGTAAGACATGGAGACTTTATCTCCGCGCATTACAACATCTTTAGGAATGTCTCTATTTAAGTCCATGTAGACTATGATGTCACCGGTTCTTTGAAGCAGAGAATCTGGGTGCTGAGGATACGAAATCCTATGCACCACACCATAGTCTGACATGAAACCTCTGAGATATTTCTCAGTCATCAGCGGCGATGCTCCCCGGATGCAGACTGGTAAATATCCGGGTTCAGCATAACTCAGGTGGACAGTGGTCTGCCCAACCTTAATGATATCAGCAGACACAATACGGTCTGCCACATTACGTTGCCTACAGAGCATCCTCGACTCAGTCGGGGTAAGCCTCTGTAGGACCAAGACAGCGGGATCGCCAGACGGAAGTACAGGAGGTATACTCGTTTTGGAGTATAACTCCTTCATGAACATGCCGACGGAAAAG
>JAHWFO010034363.1:0-18168 GCA_023313115.1 Rhysida immarginata
TTACCTAATAGTTGGGGCCCCAAAAGTACCTTAATGAATTAACGGAATTTTTTTTTTGGTAAATTGTAAACAGTAAATTATAGACTATGTTTATTTAGAATAAAATGAATGCCAATACAAAGAAATACAGCAGTATCGTGGTTTCTCTCAATTAAAATTGGTCCCGAACCCTAGCAATCTTCCGCCTCGGGGTCGTTCTTCGAACATATAAAAATTTTAAAGCAAAATAACTATTATTGAATTTTTGAAAATATTTTCCATCCCTACGAAAGAGGTGTCATTTTCTCAAATAATTAGTACGTCACGAAAAGCTTGCGAATCTTCACGATAAGAGTTTGGCACTATGCACTCACCTGCCACCAGAAGCGCTGTAGTCAGTGTAAGTCTAGAGAGCATTTATAATCATGATTATAAAGGCTCTCCATGTAGGTCTGTCTTTTGACGATTTATGCTTTAATACGGAAGATTTAAGGTTTAAAAAGTTTCTTAAAGTAAAAGTTGACTGCCAACTCGATTGTGTTTACATATTAAAGTTAATTACGATTAATTAGAAATATTTAATGATGTAAAGCATTATAATCAATCTTAACTAAAATTTAATTGGATTTCAATATATAAAATTATTTGTTAACATTTTTTATATATGATTTTTATACATTTTTTCTGTTTTAAGAATTTTGAAGAACTTTTTTAAATCTTTATTAATTTTATAGAATGTTTAACATCATATTAAAAATATAAAGTCTGAAAAATATCTATATTGTGGATAATTCTCTATCCAATTTTTTATTCAGTTTTTCTTTAAATGAATTTTTTCAACATTTTAACTTAGGTCGGTTTCAGAGAACTTAAAGTATACATTGATGTATATTTCATGAAAATTGGTTAAGCTTTTTCAGAGATAAGTATTTATTTTCCCAAAATAAAAAAATGTAAGGACCAAAGCCTTTAATTCGACATGTACGGACTCCTCTCGTTGAGACGAATAAATTTCTTTTTTAAATTTTGCGCCTCTGAGGAGCCAATTTTGAGTTATAAGATTTTTTTTATAAATCCCCCCCCCCCCCCGCAAGTTTGTTTGTTTGTTTCTTTATTTTTTAATTTTTTTTCTTTCCATGATAAAAAGGGTGACCTATGTGAACATACAATTCCACCATTTCAATTTATTTATCTTTTGTTTTTACTAATAATCGCCTATTTTATATTTTATTTATTATTTGTATTCCAGGGTTCTTGTGTCTCTATTTTTTCTACACCCATGTCTTATTACTACTTAATGTGCTCGAAATGTCGACCACCTGTTCCAATGCAAGTCTCACATCGTCGTAACATGGAACGGTTGATGCTCTGAAATACTCCAGGCATCTCGTTTACCATCGCTGCAGCAGCCACCACACGTGCCACAAGATCTTCCTGTGACTCAACAGGAGTTTCATTATTTATTATCATTTAATGTTATTTTTAATTTTGATTGTGATTGTTCGTATTCTCTATTACATATGATTATATACTATATGTCGGCAAATAAGGTCATTTATAGCAATTAAATAAATTTCTATATTAATAAGCTATAAAGTTTCGGTTTAGACCATAATCAATTGATAAAAATTAAACCCAGAACGCTTTGATGGCAGAGTCTTCCTCCGTGTGACGCCCCTCTGAACGGACCAATAGGAGACTAGGAAAATGCCTATCTGGCTCATGTTGAGTGTCATTAATTTTTCGTTATATTCATTCATGATACATCATTCCAAATCGTTTGATATATTACATGCCATATTTTAGCATTGAAAGTTCCAATGAACCATAAGGGTTCCACTAAATCAGGTTAAAATATACGCAATCTTGGGACAATTGGGACAGGAAAACAGAATTCGGGACAATAAATGTCCCGATTTACCTTTAGGAAATCGAAATAAAGGGGTGAAAAATCGAGACGTCTGGTCATCTTACTGTTAGCTATCGATAACATTAGATCTAACATCAATTTGCTAGCAGGTCTTATGTTTTGTAGAATTTTGTGTTTTTAACAATCCGTTGACAACGAACGCGATTGCTGAAGCAGAGTTCATGTGTTCCGTCATGCTTGACGAGGGGAGTGGGGGGGGGGGTTACTAGCACATTGAATAAAAGATTACGAAAGCAATTCTGCATCCCTTTTGAATAATGAACCTGCCTAAAAGTTCTTGTATAATCAAATCCAAAGGGGTGTATAATAATACTGTCATCTCTAGACAATCGTCGCCGTTCAAACTGGTAGCACATGCCCTGGATGCCCGATGGCGTGCAAATCCAAGTTTCCCATAAAATTTTCAATTTCAGTGCTGTAAGTTTCAGTGAGAGCTTTCAGCAAACTCGATAAAGAATAAACAAACTAGTTAAACAACTTTTTTTTAATCTGAATCGGTTACACAGTTTTGTTCTTGTGTACAATGTATACATGCTCAACTTTCAACTCAAACTATTACACGAGTCAAATCAAACCCCACAAACTAAATGGTAAGAGAACATGTCAAACGAGCTTTGAAATACATCATCAAAGAAACACGAAATGAACCAATTTCAAATTATTATTGAAATGAAGAGAAATGATCAAGAAATTTTTTTCCAGAGAGTCTAATCGCTTATACATGAGTTGGAAAAAATAAGATGAACAACTTTGATTTTAGACATTTTGTCGAATATCTCTTCAACAAATCTCAATTCTTCCAAGATGGTATCTCATATTCAATCATCCAAACAAAGTTGGGTTTTCTCCTGGCATCAACTGGATATGAGCCTCCTTATCTACTGCTTCTACAATTATCTGGAGGAAGATCCTCTTCCAATAAAGCAAAGAGCAATTCATAGGGGCAGATTCCCGAGACTCCACTTCCTTATCTCGATGCTTGACATCAGCAAAGCTCCAGCCAACATGTCCAGCATCCTCTCCCCCTTCCTGAGTTCCTTTTTCTTTTTGTTATTTGTCTCATTTTCAAAAAACGAATTACCCGCATCAAATTACGTTCATTATTAAATCAGGCTCGTGAATTTTCAGCTAATTGTTTTGATTTAATATCACAAATACAAACCTAGCGTCAATAAACTTCGGACACCAAGTAATTTGGCTAAAAACACAGTGAAAAGTGCATACAGAGGATTGCAGGCTAATGAAAATAGATTTACTGAGTACATGTAACAATATCAACATCGATTTAGAATCGATTTAATGGTGTGAAATAATTTATTCAAGTTAATGTAAAATTGCGTTGTCAACAGGTTTCAAAGAACTTCGTACACAAGGGGTCGCCAGCATATAGAACTTTCCTGAAGGCTGTAGAAACACCCAAAATGCTTTGCATCAGGCTTTAAAAGCACCGTCCACGCGACAGAGCACAGTATTCGTGTTGTTTAGAACCATGGGACGTGGTAAACCAGTAGGAACGTGTATACGGCAAAAAATTATACAGCAGTTCCAGAATAACAAATCCCAGCGAGCTATTGCCCATGAATTATCAGTTCCACTCTCTCTCTACTGTTAATGGTATCATCAAGCGTTTCAGAGAAATCGTGAAAACAGAACCAGGGACTGCACCAGGCAAGCAGCGATTATTGAATGTTAGGGACCTACGAGTATTTCGACGTTACATTGTGAAAAACAGGCATGCTCCCATAAGTGAAATGACTGTTTGGGCTCGAGAATATTTTCATATACCCATATCCGAAAGCACAGTCCGACGTTACATCAGAAGATGCAACTATTACTTATACGCTACAAAGAGGAAGCCATTTATGAGCACTGTAGCTAAGCATCACCGGCTAGCATGAGCCAGAACCCATCTAAAGTGGACCCTTGCTCAGTGGAATAGTGTTCTGTGGTCCGACGAGTCCACCTTTGCAGTGATGTATGGCAACAACTGTCGCAAGGTGCTAAGGACCAAGCACGAAAGTAATCATCCCGACTGTTACCAGAGGAAAGTTCAGAATCCTGCATCGCTGATGGTGTGGGGCTGCATGAGTGCAGCCGGGACAGGATCGCTTCACTTTTGCGAGGGCACTATTAACTCTGCTGCCTATATAAACATTCTTCAACAGCATCTGCGTCCATCCCGCCAAAAGTTGTTCAATAGAAGACCAAGTATCTTTCAGCAGGACAACGCGAAGCCTCATGCTGCTCGGAACACCAAGGCTTGGCTACAACAGCAGCGTTTCAGGGTGCTTGACTGGCCTGCCTGTCAAATGTATGGCGCATTTTAAAGCGAAAAGTCAGACAGCGGAAGCCTCCAACACTGCAGCAGTTGCGGGCGTGTATTTTCGAAGAGTGGGACAAAATTCCTAGAAACAACGCAGAAGTTAGTGTCCAGCATGCCTCAACGACTTCGGAGCGTCATTCGTCGGAAAGGTGACGCCACTCAGTGGTAATGTACAATAAACGGTACGGTGTACGAATTTCATTGCAACGTGTTGAAAACGGAACATTACAAAAAGTCGCTTATTTAATTTTCTCGTTTTCTTTTTTATGTTAAAATGCTATATCACAGTTGTACTAAAGCTCTGTGCACTCAATAAAGTAATTTTCATTTGTTTACAATTAGTTTCGTTGTACTTATCCAAAATTTTGTAGGTGTCCGAAGTTCATTGACGCTAGGGTTGTACTATAATCATTTTTGTACCAAAAGATCATTATAGCGAGTTTAGAAAATTTCAGTGAAATAAAAAAAAATTGCAAAGAACATTCATATAACTGATTAAAATAAGAAATCTCTTCTGACCAGAATATTTCAAAAGCTTAGGAACCTTTTCATAAAAGAACTGTATACCATTTTTTTTTTCATAAGTTTGAACTAATTTATGCAAAAAACGCAAAACACCTTTTTACAATTCGACCTATTCTCTTTAATGTGACGTGTGAAGATTAATATTTAGTGGAAGTGAATATTGTGCATCGCACCATTGAAATGGTCCCTTCTCGTTTCAAGAGTTTAGAACATCAATTTAGGGTTTCAGAAGTTTAGAAACGTCACCTAATTTTCCTATTAAAACTAACAAATGGGTAAAGAAGTAGACTTTCATTTGACACAGTATTCCACAGTGGGTAAAGAACACACTTAAACATTGAGGAGAAGAAAGACATTGTTGTGCTAAAAGAATCAAGGCAGACAATTTCCGAAATTGCAAAATGACTGATTATAATTATTTCTAAATCAGCTGTTTCAAAGTTCCTCTGAAATATGGTAAACTTAGAACTAATGAAAAACTCTTTCACCACAACGATAATAGATTGAAAATATACAACCTGATACTGTCTTTTTTATTATTTATTTTTGAAGTACTTTTCGGAAGCAATTGCTTCCATCATTCAGCAGCCCAGGAGCACCTCAAAAAACTGAAAGAACTGCCTGTGTCTTGAAACAGCTAAGTATTTAAAAGGAACAACAACCAATAAAAGAAAAGCATATATATTGTTGTATAAGGTTGTATATATATATATATATATATATATATATATATATTGTTGTATATAAGGTTGTATATTTTCAATCTATCATCGTTGTGGTGAAAGAGTTTTTCATTAGTTCTAAGTTTACCATTACAATTATCCACACTTGTCTTTTTTATTATTTATTCCTGAAATATGTACGCGAAGAGAATAGGGTCATCGAGATGCAAATCATCGAACTGCGAGGCCGCGTAAAACCAACAAAAGTAACATGAGAAAATTGAGAGCTGTTGTGAGAAAAATTTGCCTTAACTTCAGTCTTGAGTATGCACGATTCAGAAATCTTCGAAAGAAGGTATCAAACATTACACAGAATAATTAATCACGTACAGAAATCAGGATAATAAGGTGCAACCAGAAATTATAAAGCCACTTGCATTAATGTAAAAAAATAATGGTAATCCAAAAAAAAACTTAATGATTGGCGAAGACTATCTTAATTGGGCTTCCGTCCACATGTACCAAAAAGCTTATCTAAATCGAAAACAATCAGTGAATAAGATAAATAGTTGAAACAACATGAAGATTGGTTCCCTAATGGCTGGAGAAAATTCATTGTCTCAAATAACTCATGTTTATCGTTCCAAGTGAGAACAATACAACTCAGACTGCTTGAAATCAATAGTGAAATTTCATCAGAAGGCCATGATGTGGAGATTCTTCGCAGCAGCTGGATTGGGTGAAATGTGCATCATCAAAGGAAATGTTAATGGAGAAGTTTATGAACATGTTCTGGAAACTGGTCTCGACTCTTGAAAATCTTGAAGAAGCTCGTCAAGTGGAGGATGGTTTCAGAGGACAACATTCTACTCAGACAGAACTGGACAGGAATTCAACCGCCTTAGATTCCGTGAGATTCCTGGAGCTCAAGTCAGCTATGAGACATTGCGGGGCAGAAATACCTCTTTATGTAGAGGAGAAGGTGGCATCGTGGCCGCTGCTGATAAATTGGACCTCCCAGTCTAATACGAGAGATAATCAAAAAGTAAGGTTACAAAGCTTGCAGTGAAACGTGTACATTTTTTTTCATACAACCCATGCAGCCAACTGATACAACATACACGGTCTTTATAATTAAGTTCCATTTTGACATGGCCATAAAAAAACCACTGGACCAAAAGCTATAATACTTGGTAATATTATTACAAAAGAGCATGGGAAGTTCATACCCACCAAAAAAAAATTGGTTCAAAAGTTCACCACCAGCATGGAATGGCCCTCTATGCAATATTCGTATACGAAATTAGACACAGGTTAACAAGTCTTTCATCGTTACTAAAATTAGTTACATGTTGAATGTGGCCTCCACCATTTACTGAAAGCAGGTTACACCAGATTACTGCGTTCGCAATTGTAGCTCAGCTCGTAGCATATCAGCAGGAATGTTGCGCACCTATCGGCGTATCGCATCTTTCAGTTCCGCTAAATTCCTGACGTTATCACCATAAACAGTGGCTTTGAGGTAACCCCAGAGCCAGCAGTCACAGGGTTTGATATCTGGTGGCCGGGGTCGGCCTATAATCCGTTCATCTGTGAAATGTTGCTGAAGTAACTGTTTGACAAATGTACCTCCACGTTGCATAAAAATCATTGTCTACCTCCACCACGTACCAATATGAGATGGAGTCCCATCCTGCATAAAAATCGTTGTTCTAAATGCCACGTTGCAGAGTTCTGGTATCACAAAACTTCTTAGCATCGACGCGATGCCAGCAGCAGTCACAGTGCATGTCACGAGTCCATCTCTCGACTGCTCTTCAAAAAAAATGCGGTCCAATTATGACATTTGGTGTCATACCACACCACACAGTAACTTTAGGAGAATGCAATGGAATTTGGTGCAGAGCATGAGTGGGGCTGGTAGCCCAAATCCTGCAGTTATGGGTGTTGACATCCCCATTCAGGTAAAAATGGGCATCGTCCGTCCAAAAAATGTTCCAAGGCTAATGTTCGTCCACCTCCATCCGTGCGAGGACTTCCAATGCAAAGGTTTCTCTACGAGGAAGATCGTTAGGTTCGAGTTGTTGGACAAGGTGGATTTTGTATGGGTAGTACCGCAGCACTTTACGTACGATCTTGTACACCGTACTCAATGGTAAGTCCATTCGACGTGCAACAGCACTTACGCTGCACACCCCTTGTGAGGTTTCCATTTTTGCTTCCTCTACGGCTTCTGAAACAGCCTTCACGGTTGCCTCAGAGACGGGTTTCCTTCCTCGGCCAGGTGCTACCGATAACACACCTGTGGCTTCAAACTTTGTCATCATCTTCTTCAAACTCTGCGGTGTCATTGGCCCCCGACGTACATGTATTCGTCGAACGGTACGATAATGTTGCAAAGCCTGCCGTACATTTCTATTGCATTCATAATAACATTTAACCAGAAACGCACAGTCTTGCATGGTAACAGGTGAGGCGTACTGACAACGAGGCTCCCTTTCTTATTTCTGAAAACCAAATGACTTATAAAGCTCATGTGCATAAACCACACTGTTAACCTGTGTCTTCGTGTCTAATTTCGTATACGAATATTGCATAGAGCGCCATACCATGCTGGTGGTGAACTTTTGAACTAATTTTTTTAATGGGTATGAACTTCCCATGCCCTTTTTTGAAGGAACTTCCCATGCCCAATTATTATAGCTTTTGGTCCAGTAGGTTTTTTATGGCCATGTCAAAAAGGAACTTTAATTATAAACACCTTGTATATTCGGTTATTTTTCGACATAGTCTCCATATCGTTTTAGGCACTTGTCGGTTCGTGGGATGAGTTTGAATGTTCCCTCCTGGTAAAAATCCTGTCCTTGCGTGTTCAGCCACGTTGTCGCGAAGTGTTTCACCTCCTCGTCTGAAGCGAATCGTCGGTCCTTCAAGTGAGAAAAGAGGTGAAAGTCGCTTGGAGCGCGACCTCATACAGTCGAGAAGACCACGACGCTTTTGAATCAGTTTCGCAGGGACATCATCGAACACCCTCCCTACAGTCCGGACCTCGCTCACCCTTAGCTTTCAAATTCGAACCCATGTTCAAATGAACTTTCTTGCTTAGAATCACCCATACTACCTCCCCTAAATGTTATATACAAGTATTTTTTAAACACCTTGTATATAACATTCACAAATATTGCTTGTTACGACTAATAATAATATGACCCTATTCATAGAAAGAGTTTCGAACCGAATACTACAGATTCTGTATACTACAAAGCGATCGACGCTGAATCAAATCGCGCGGAGCGCAACAAAAATATATCGCAAAACCAAAAAGGCAGATAAAAGCAGCAAAAGTTTTAATGATTCGAAAGCGAAAATTGTAATCTAAGAAATAGTTTTAATTAGAACTTGGAATAAGCTGGAATGCATAACTCATTGGCTACTTGAAAATTTAATTCTTTCGAAACTTAAAGACTTACATTTAAATTAAAAAAAAGTATACAGGGTGAATACAAAAGTCTGAACCCCCCTTTTATTTTTTTAACCGAAGCAGATATGTCAATTTTGATGAATCCACTGAATAGGAAGTTGTGGGTAGCCTATCCCATGGTGCACTTTTCATCATCCCAAATATGCAAATTAGAACACATTCAAAAGTTATCTTAAACACCGTAAGAGATAGAGAAAAAAACCCAGTTGCAAACTCGTTCAGCATAAAATAACAAACAAAACAAAAAAAATCATCAAAATCGAACCAACCAATCACCCACAAATACGTTGGTCGAGCATGCATAAGAAAAACTGAATGTTGATATTTTCACGATGTAAATCATGCAAATCAAAAAATTAACATAAATTACCATACTCACATTCACTTTCATGCAGAAAAGCAAATAACAGGCATGTTTCAGCACACAGAAGAGAGAACAATTCCAGGATGGCAAGCTACACTGTTCCGGAAATGGTCAACATGATCTTCTGCTTCGGAGAGGCAAGGAGAAACCTACATGCTGCAGGTAAGTTGTATCGAGACAGATACCCTAACGAACGCCATCCATCTCGTCAAACAATGCGTCACATTATTCAAAGATTCGAGGCTACAGGGAATGTTAATGCAGAACGAGGACGACCAAGGGCACAAGGCGACGAGGATACAACAACACTAGTTCTAGCTGCAGTTGCTGCAAATCCCCACACAAGAAGCAGAGCAATTGCTGCAGATGTTGGGTGCCATCAGAGAACTGTTCTCAACATTCTACACGCACATCATTTTCACCTATACCATATTCATTGTCACCAGGAGTTACTGCCATTGGATTATGTTGCTAGGGCCGCCTTCTGCAACTGGTTACTTACCTGCCTGGATGACAATCCAAACTTCATTCTTGAGGTGTTGTGGACAGATGAAGCCCAGTTCACCAGGGATGGAGTTATCAACAGGCACAACCATCATCATTGGGCAGACGAAACCCCACGATGTCTGCGAGAAGCAACTCATCAAGTGAACTGGAGAATCAATGGTGGTGTGGGTTGTATAATGACACTGTGGTTGGACACAACGTGGTAGTCACACACTTCATTGACAATTTGCCACTGGCCTTGTATCAGCGCACTTGGTTTCAGCATGATGGAGCTCCTCCACATTACTGGTTGGTCGTTCGCGAGCGTCTAAGTGAGATGTTTGGACAACAATGGATTGGCCGAGAAGGACCAGTTCGTTGGCCACCCCGCTCTCCTGATTTTACACCACTTGACTTTTTCTTGTGGGGATACCTGAAGGACAAGGTTTATGTTACGCAGCCCTCCTCACTGGAGGATCTGGTTCAACGAATCCAGGAAGCGTGTCGAGGAGTGACACCAGCCATGCTTGCCGATGTTTTGACGTCAGTTAGGTTTCCTGCCAATTGTGTCATGGTGCCCACGGTCGTCACATCGAGCTGTTTGTTGCTTAACTTTTTTTTAAACTGTTTGAAGTAACTTGTTTGTGCAGTGTGACTGTTTGTAAGCTACACCAAGAGATTGTGGGTGATTAGTTGGTCCGATTTGGATGATTGTTTGTTTTGTTTGTTTTTTTATGCTGAACAAGTTTGCAATTGGGTTTTTTTCTCTATCCATTACGGTTTTTGAGATAAATTTTGTATGTGTCCTAATTTGCATATTTGGGATGATGAAAAGTGCACCATGGGATGGGCCACCCACAACTTCCTATTCATTGGATTCATCAAAATTGACATATCTGCTTCGGTTCAAAAAATAAAAGCGGGGTTCAGACTTTTGTATTCACCCTGTATACGCAACATATAAAAAAATTGTTAGTATATTTTTCTATCGCACATACTTCCAGGAATAGAATCCACTGTGCAATATTTGATTTGCAAACCTCGTTTTTAAAATATATCCACAAGACCAGACTAGTAATATCTCCTTTAGTTTGAATTGTCACGATTGTTTCGTACGAAGGTCAACTCTGAACTGAACTGGAAATTGAAGTAAAAAAAATATAAATCTGAGATTGGTAACATTCGATGAAGAATTTAGTTCTCTTTCCGAAACACTAATAATACGAGAGTAGCCCAGAAAGTAATGCGCCAACAATGGTACGAATGCGAAACTTGAAGTATGCATTCTTTCAAGTTTTCGGAATGCGCGCCCAAAGTTTCCGTTTCTTCCGACAGATAGCGCAGGTGCAGCAATAGAACAGCATGGTGTCTGTAAGTGATGAGCGTTATAATCAGCCTGTCGTCATTGGATTTATCACTGCGGAGCAAGAAACGATTGGAAACATTTACAAACGTTTACGTGCAGTTTATGGAACATCAGCAGTCAACAGAAGTACGGTAGTCGCTGGGCACAGAGGGTAAAGCCATCATAAAGCTGTTCGGCGGAGCTCTAAGATTCGACGATTTTTGACAAATTTTTGGCAGTTGGCGCTGGAGCTGTCAATCAGCAAAGGAAGTGTGGGTGAAATCATCCGTGCTCTTGATTACACAAAAACGTGTTCACGACGGGTTCCGCGCTGTCTTACGGAGGAACACAAAGTTCTGAGAAACACCATTTCTTCTGACGTTTTGAAGCTGAGGTGGAAGCCTTCTTGTCCAAATTTTGTGACAGCTGATGAAACTTGGGTGCAATTTGAGCCCGAAACAAGGCATATATGAAACTTGGACCAACGCCTCCTATAAAGAAAGCCTCCGCACTGAAACGTCATACATTGTCACATCATCTCATACTTAGTCCTTTGTTAAACGCATTTCTACCAATAATAAGTTCTAAATTTGGTCGACTTATGATGATGTAACAATGTATGACTATTCTTTGACAATTTTACTATTTTACATTGGACGGTTTTTGTGTTATATGCATTATTTTAAATACTCTCTAAACAAACGGTATAAAAAACATATTCGTCAGCAATGCTTTCTTAGCGTTAAAAATTTGTCAATAAAATCTATATATATAATAGAAGAAACTGCTGGTGCGGAAAGTCCATAAACGACGTAACGACGCAATTTAAATTTTAAAGATTAATTGTTGCTTAATCGTTCCGCTATTTAAGAAATCGATATGTTATATTTAATTACTAACAATTTTGCAATATTATTTGCAATTTTAATGATATTAAATAAATTTGAATGGTAATAAGGGTTTAAATTCTTTTTAAAACTACACATATAATACAATAAATTGATTAGTAAACGAATAAAATTAAGTTCAATTTCTTTACCATTGAAGAAATGTAAATTATAAGAAAACCTTATAACTAAAAGATGACATGCATTGTCAGCACTTCAAGCTATCAGGATGTGGTAAAGGCTGCACTTGGTAATATTAGGTTTTAATAGAGCTGCGAAGAGAGTCATAATGTTGTCATTTGTGAGTGATGACTTTTCCGTGAACATTATATCCGGACTCATTAAAGACCCCACTTTTTCCGGTGCTCAAGGATAAATAAGTGAAGCTATTTTTCTATTTCATCCGACTACAGTAATTACACACTACGATTATGGATGTAATTAAACATTTGTTTTTTTTTAATGAATGAGCAAATATTGATTACAAGAGAGATTAAATACAGTTTTTTTTTATTAATTGCAGAAAAATTGTAGACATTTATAAAGGAACTACATTTTAGCGTTGTTTAATTAACTTAATTGTTATTAATTGTTAATTTTAACAGTTGTTCTAACTGGATAAGGAAATATTCAGTAAAGTGCCATCACGCGAAAGTCTTTAATGGTAATACCCAAGCCACTCTGACCCAAATATTCCAAGACCAGTTGCTTTTATACAATACAATACAGGATGAGTCAAAACTCATTGGACATAACTATATTTCGGTAATAGTGCGTGAATGAACGATGTGACCAAGCTAATAGAGAATAGGTTATTTTCTCTATCTTTCGGGACTGTTTTGGAGTTTGACTGCCATCTTGAAATCCGCCATTTTGTGTTAAGGTTAATTTTCTTAAATGAGAAGGAGTCATGTCGAATATCAAATAACACCAATTTTTTCCTGCAATTGGATTTCAGTTATTTGTTAAGGTTCACAATTTATTAACGAAAACCATAACGCTCTACCCTTGTCTATTGCGGGTAATGGAGATGGCACTAATGAAGGAGGCGAGGATTGAGCTGATCCTGATGTCTGTAGAACGCCTCTACCATGCCATTGCTGCTGATTTCCACCCCCCCTCCCCCGAAAGGAAACCAATCGCACACAGTATCGTTGCATATGTGATATCACATTTCAGAAATACTGGAACTCTTAAACATAAAGCTCGTATACGCCGACGAAAAGCATCAACTGATGAGGCAACTTCAACGATAGTGTTGGCAGGTTTTGCAAAGAGTCTACAACTCAGGTTTTGCAGCTGAGAGTGGATACAGCCAATCATTCACAGCACTGATTCTGCATACCAATAAGTGGCATCCATTCAAAGTTCAGATGATAGTAACAGAAAAAAAATTGAAGGAAAAATTCCGCGAGTATCAACTCTACCAACTATGCCTTTTTTTCACGGCAGCATGGCAAGCGAATTGCCACACAGGCAATAACCGGTTGCAGCACTCATGCAACGCGAGCAAGTAGTTCCAGTGAAGTAACTTCCAAACCTGAAACGAAATAATAATAAACGTTTGCATCCTGGTGGAATCTTTTTTTTGAAATGAAAACTTCTATAGGCGCACCGCTTACAAAACTTTTGCTGGGGAGTGAATGTGTCTGATCCGTCACGCTCGGAAATGAAACTTTTTTTTGTAAAACTCGGGAAAACTCGGATTTTTTTATTAGCAGGGAGCTCAGTATTATGATAACTTGAAAACGTATTAAATTTTTCTCATTCAGTATTCGCCAATCGATATAAGTGTGACATAGCACGAACAAAGATCTAAGATGAGATATCCGGAATGGGTGCACTAATGGTACCATTACGATATCTCCTTAAAATATTCAATGCTAACATATGGCATGTAATACAGGGTGAGTCAAAATTCGTTGGATACCTTCCTCTCTTGGATACAAATATAGTTACGCAAATCCAATACAGGGAATAAATAGGAATTTGAGGGTGCTCTATCTGATGGAGCACGTTTCTTCATCTCAGATATGCAAATTAGGACACATCCAAATTCTAGCACGAAAACCGTAAGAGATACACAAAAAATTCCAATTGCACATTTGCTCAACAGCAAATTCCAAACAAAACAAAAAATCCGATGAGCGGATCAGCCACAATCCTCGTTGCAAGCTCTGTAACAGGACAATTGGTTCTTCTACTGTTTTTTGCTTACATACAGTCATCTGATACAAAGTAAGTCTTTCCATCAATCCAGATAGTGTTCACTGTGATGTCCATTTGCACCATAGCATAATTCCGCAAGACATTTCAACGATGCCTAGTTGTTGCATGATAATTTTGCCTCTGTTGAACAAAAGCAGAGGACCATGTTGATCATTTCCTGGTTAGCGTACTATGCCATCTTGCTTTGTTTGATTTTTTCTCAGCTTCAACATGCCTTCTTATACAAACTGCACAGGAAACTGGTGACTTAATGGTAAATTGTAGAATTTTCCAGAACAGGATGAGGATGGTGCATGAAATAATTTGCAGAGCTTGCGGATTGTGGGTGATACGCTCATCGGATTTTGGTGAACTTTTTTTTGTTTTGTTTGCAATTTGTTGATGAACAAATGTGCAATTGGAACTTTTTGTATCTCTTATAGATTTCGAGATAGAATAGATGTGTCCTAATTTGCTTATTTGAGAAGATAAAAGGTGGTCCATCAGATAAAGAACCCTCAAATTCCAATTCATTCCCTGTATTGGAATTTGCATAACTGCACTGGTATCAGAGATAGGAAGGTGTCCAAAGGCTTTTGACACGCCCTCTATATCAAACACTTCGTAATTGTGTCATGAATGAATATAACGAGTAATTAATGATACATAGAATTGGTTTAATAGTACGTGTTCTACGATATCATAGGGTGCCAATGGAAATTTTCAATGCAGAAACATAGAATGTAATAGATTAAACATCTCGTCACGGCGTGTCATAATTGAATCTAACGAGTAATTAATGATAGACGAATTTGGATTAGTAATACGTGTATGTTTATATCAAAGGGTAACTTTGAAAACTTTCAATGCAGAGACATGGCATGTAATACACTGAGTGAGCATATTATTATGACCACCTGATATGTTTATGCAAATGCGCGCACGGACGTCGCCACAATGTTGCTAGCGGGCTGGATCAATATAAAAAGGGAAGCTGAGTGTCGTCGACAACAGTAGACGTGTTCAATTCTTCAACTATGGGTAAACGATGCGATTTAACAGCCTTCAAACGCGGAATGATTATAGCTGCTCGGAGGTATGGAGCGAGTATTAGTGAAAAAGCTGCATTCGTGGGGTGCCCATAAGTAGCCGTTGTTAAAGTTTTTAAAGACTGGACGTTTAGCCGGAAGACGGGGACTGAACCTTCGCGTTGTGGCCGCCCGCGGATGGTTGATGATCGGACAGAACGGTAACTGTTATGACTGGTAAAGGATAACAGAAGGGCAACTGTGCATCAAATCACTGCTGACCTTAATAACGGTCTCAGAATGCACTGTCCGCCGCGCACTGCATCGCAAGGGATACGGAAGCCGAAGACCTGTCCGCAAACCTTTGCAGACAGCAAACAAGCGGAAACTACTCCAATTCGCTCAGCAGCACAAGGACTGGACTATCGAGTAGTGGAAACAAATCTTGTGGTCTGAAGAGTCACGATTCCAGTTACATTATGCAGACGGCCGCGTGAGAATCTGGCGGAAACAGCACGAAAGCATGGACCTTGCATGCATGCGTACAATCCTTCAGGCCGGTGCGGGCAGTGATATGATCTGGGGAATGTTTTCCTGGCATGCGTTGGGTCCGTTAATACGTGTTGAATGGATGGCACAGCATACCTCCATATCGTCGCCGATCAAGTCCACTCTGTCATGTTGATGGCGTACCCCAATGCAGATGGCTACTTCCAGCAAGACAATGCGCCATGCCACAGAGCTCGTATTGTGCAAGAGGGGGACTTGGTTCCAGGAACATGAGGGGGACTTTACCTTACTTTGGTGGCCCCCCAAAACACCAGATCTCATTCTAATTGAGCATTTATGGGACGAATTCGAGCGAACCATCAGACGGCTGGATCCACCACCGTCCAATCTACCACAACTAGACAGTGCTATCCATCAGGCATGGTGTCAGATTCCTCCCACCACCTTCCAACATCTCGTGGAATCAATGCCACGAAGAATCACCGCAGTCTTAAAGGCAGTGGCCCAACGAGATACTGACAGGGTGGTCATAATAATATGCTCACTCAGTGTATATCAAGCATCTCGTCACGGCGTGTCATGAATGAACATAGCGAGTAATTAATGATACACACAATTGTCTTAATAGTACGTGTTCTACGGTATCAAAGGGTACCAGTGAAAACTTTCATTGCAGAGAAGTGGCATGCAATATATCAAACATCTCGTCACGGCGTGCCATGAATGAACATAACGAGTAATTAATAATACTCGAAATGGGATTAGTAGTACTTGTTTTATTGTATCAAAGGTTACTATTGGAAATTTCAATGCAGAGATATGGCATGCAATACATCAAATATCTCGTCACGGCGTGTTATGAACGAACATCACGTTTAATTAATGATACCCAGAATTGGTTTAATAGTACGTGTTCTGTGGTATCAAAGGGTACCATTGGAAATTTCCATGCAGATACATGGCATGCGCTATATCAGACATCTCGTCACGGCCTCTCATAATTGAATATAACGAGTAATTAATGATAGTCGAAATAGGATTAGTAATACGCGTTCTATTGTATCAAAGGGTAGCATTGGAAACTTTCAATGCAGAGACATGGCATGTAATACATCAAACAATTCGTAGCGACGTATTATGCATGAATATAACGAGCAATTACTGATACACGATATTGATTTAGTAGCACGTGTTGTATAGTACCATTGGATACTTTCTATGCAATGACTTGGCATATAATATATCAAACAGCTCTTAACAATGTGGCATGTATGAATACAACGAGTAATTAATGATGCTCGACATTGGTTTAGTAGCACGTGTTCTTTGGTAGCATATGCAATTGGAAATTGGAAACTTTCTATGCAAAGACATGTCATGTAGTATAACAAACAACTCGTATCAACGTGTCATGCTTGAGTATATCGAGTAATTAATGGTGCTCAACATTGGTTTAGTAACACGTACTCTATGGTACCATAAATTACCATTGGAAATTTTCAATGCAAAGACATGGCCTGTGATACATCAAGCAACTCGTAGCGTCGTGACATGCATGAATATAATGAGTAATTATTGATGTTCGATATTATTTTAGTCACACGTGCTCTATGTTACCGTTGGAAACTTTTAATCCAAAGACATGGCATATAATATATCAAATAACTCGTAACGAGGTGTCATGCATGAATATAACGAGTTATTAATGATACTCGATATTGTTTTAATAAATAGTACGTGTTGGAATTGTATCGTTAATGGTACTATTACCGTATCATTTGGCTTTTCAATGCTAATACTGTATATTGTATATAATCTATAACTGATCTACTGAGTGTTTTAGAAGAGGATGTCATGAGATACCTAGCAATGCTCTGCACCTTAAATAAACACATGTTTCCTCATACGTTATGTCGAAATTGCATTCATTAAAGGAGTAAATAGCTCGTGAAGTTTGGTTAAATTCCGCTCATAATGTAAACAAAAGCCAATGAAGAAAAGTAAACACCACCACGTGTTCCATTAATAGGTTTCTGCGAACTACCTGTACACTAATGTGTTGGTCTTAAACTCAACCACTCTCACAGCTCACTGAAAGACTCGTAATCACTAGATCTCAGAAATTAACTTGTCCACAATTTAGGAAAGATGTGCAAGTGGATAAATGATCGAGAGATACAGTATTAAAGTCTCCTTAAACCACTTTACATTTCTTGTTGGCTGGTTTGCTTTTTGCGGTATGACGCACATCTAGACTGGCGACTGTTCAATGAATTGTGTGATTTTCTAACGTCATTCATGCGCCTTTGCATAGTATTAGAGTAGAAGTATATTCACTCTGTAGGTCAGTGGTTGCCCCGTGCAATGGCGTTAGCATCTTTAGGTGGTAGACACAACATTGATTATAATAATTATTATTAAAAATGCGATTTTTAATAAA
>JAHWFO010034421.1:0-25719 GCA_023313115.1 Rhysida immarginata
TTTTCAGCCCATCACATATAGCCAGGATTGGCTAGTTTCCTTCATAAATAGGGCTACATTTCCTTCTATCAGGTAGTTCACTCTTCGGATCTCCGGAGTCAGGACTCCTGGTTGCTGAATGATGGTAGCAATTGCTATCGAAAGAATTCTCCATTTTGTAAGGTTGTATCTTTTCAATCTATTTTTGTTGTGGAAAAAGAGTCTTTTATCTATCTTTACATCACATTTATCCACATATTTTTTCACTTTGTTAATAAGTATTGTTTCAATTTATTTCATTTGCATTTATACAGAGTCTTTATTTTAGCTTGTTCAATGTTTCTGGACATTTAAAATTATTTTATTCAAAACTAGTATAAACGAAGATTAAATATAAAGGGTGATTCAAAATTCAATGTACAACTCAAATGGGTTATTCTAAGCAAAAAGGTTCATATGAACATGGGTCCGAATTTGAATGATAACAGAGATATGAACAGAAATAAAAATGGCGCCACCAAAATCAACAAGTTAATAATTCAAGTTTTATAACACTTAGAATAATGAAATTTGGAGAAATAATAGGGTGCACAAAACTATGTATACCTTTAAAATTTGATCGAATTCCAACGACTAGTTTCCGAGTTACACATTCAAAATCATAACCCGTGCTAACATGCGAGTACTAACCAGCACGTGTATTTTTTTGTTTTCAAATAAAAGTTTCTATAGCAGCCGCCACGTAAGTTGAACGATTTTTTTGACATGCGCAGTAAGTCATCTCATCAATATGCTTTGTCTGGATTTTACCCATGGTGCACTTGTTATACTATAGTGATGGTGGAGATATCGTTGAAGCGTGGAAAGTCTATTAAAAGTCATAATATAAAACAAATTGCATTCGAGTCGACTATTCTGCGTCTTTTTTAACTTATTAATTTATTAATTTCATTTATCTATTTAATAGAAAAAACGAAAATAGAAACTAAATATAAATACGAAAACAATGTTTCGAAAACGAAAGCGGATGTTTCATGGAATAGCTAAGCGATTTATTTCCCCTTAACGTCTATTGGCTGGCGTTAGAAAAAAAGTCATCCTGTCGTTCAACTTATGTGGCGGCAGCTATAAGTAGAAGAATATTAATAAATAAAAAGTACATTGGAAATTGACTGGAGGATACGTTTAGGTAATAAAGAAATCAAAAGAAGTAAAATAAATGACTTTTACTTCAAAACTTTTTAGTAACGAAGTTGGTAGCGCGCGGTCCCTCAGACCGCACGTCCTATTAATGTGAATCTATGCACGCAATTGCGGATTCAGACATACTGGCTTCTAGACAGGTCCAAAATGGAAGAAGGGGTCATTTGTTTCTTTTAAATTCATAAGAAGATATTAACAAAAATGTAGTGATGCGATCCGTGAGACCACGCGCCACTTATGGAGCGGTATAGACTTGGCTACAGAGTAAATGTAATCAAGTGATGCAAACCACATACACTTCAAAACAAACTTTATTTACGAAATTGAATACCATAAATTAAAAAAACCTTCTATAATTAATTAATATTTATTCAGTACTTTCTTCAGCGGGCATAGATTTAACGCATCGACACTTCCTATTCAGGAACCGGGAAGACAAAAGAAAAAATTAAACATATCTAAGAAAAACAAGCAAATATTTTCCCATCTATATCTGTAGTTTATCTTCCTAAATCGTAAATGCCATTTTTTGTAGCATTTGACAAGAAACTGCAAAAAATAATGCTTTTCCGAACAAAAGTTTGCTAAAAAAAAAAACAAAAAAAAAAACGATGGCGCCGATCAAAACATTTGTTATCTCTCGCAGGCGAATTTAAACCGAGATCACTTTTTTCCTAGTCAGAGTTTAGAAAAATCCCGCCTTTTGTTCGGGTAAATACGGTAAGTTATTTTTTTAAGAATTTCCAAGGGCTAGAATTTCTCTAGAAGTTTTGATGTGCACAAAAATTTTAAAGAAATAAAAGCAATTACCTTAAAATTGTGGTTTATTCAATTGAATATCATTTCAAACTTTATTATTCTGAAATAAACAATGGACAATTAATGCCCTGCCTACAATTGTGTACCTCCACAAATGAAAGGATTTCAGACTGAAAAGTTCGTTATTATTTCAGAATTTCAAAGCGTTACGGAGGAAGATGACCAGTCTATAAATTTTAATAATAATTCCTTTAAAATTTTCCTGACCCGTATATTTCTTTTAGATGGCAATGTTCCAAGTTCATTATTGTATTTTTCTGGCACAGTTGTTAATTAATTTTTAGAGAGATATGTAAACGTTTTAATGCAAATATTTCACAGCAATGTTTATTCCCATTTGAGTGCATAATTTGATTTGAGAAGCTAGACGCTCTTACAATCATGAGTTGCATCTTTGAAATAGACAGGTATGCAAATTATTATTCAATTTTTCCGGAATTTAAATTAAATATCGTAAAACAATATATCATAGATCTATTATCTGGTTGATCGCTTAGATGTTGCAATAATTTTCAAAAGAAAAAAAAAAAATACAAGCCTCTAATGGTATGTTTGTTGTACATTTGTTATGCTTTCTTAAACGTTGGAAAAGTATTTACTTTTGACCTCGAGGTACACATTCAAAAAAATTCAATAAAAGGTTTTTTGCATGTTTTATTAATTGAATGCCGTATCACGAGAAACTGAGACGGAAATGACAAAATAATTAGCCTTCAAGCCATGAAAAAGCATCTGCGCCGGTGAATACAACAGATAGCTGAAGCATCAACGCAAGCAAATAGGTGCTGCAAAGGTAAGTTACTCGTTTATATAAACTATATAAAAAGATATCGTACAGATCTCTCTCTCCAAATGTATAATTAAGGAAAACTAATATCTAATCAATGCAACGAAAACTTTTTCATTAACAGTGTGAAAAAATTTACTTCAAAGAAATTCAGCTAGTTTTCGCAAAAAATTCATTCATACATTGTACCCAAAACTTGACATGTTTTAAAACCACATTCAAGGACTTATCCTTTAGTTTAAAGATTTACAATGAAAAAAAAATTTATGTGCTTTGATTAAACTTAGAAATGCCTTTGGGTCAACAATTTTTTCCTACATTCTGATAAAGTGAGGCTCCAAGGAGAAACTTGAGGTGCACACGAATTTAAGCTTAAACAATTTTTAAGATTATTATTAACTTTTCAATAACTAAAGGTTTGAGGTTTTTTTTTATTTTCTTATTTTTTTATGGGAAACAAGAACATTACATTTGAAAGCACAATAAAGTAGACGGCGAGTATTTACAATTTCTAATAAAAAATGTTATCAAAAAAATATTTCTATAAGAAATATATTCTTAAATATTGACAGAAATAACGGCAGGAAAGAGGAAAAACATTCGACAGAGGAAAGTTAAAAAATTTTTATTTTTATTTTTATCGTACTTTATTTGTTGATCTATATAGCTTCTCGGTGAATGACATTTCCTTGAAATGACGTAATTTAATACGAGCGTGCAAATATTTAATCAATCAGCAAAGGTCAGGAAGGCTGTAAATAAAACGCATTTATTTAATAGAATCAAAGTAAATTTAAAAAATTCATTAAATCAAAGATTTTAGCTAATTATCTAGGAAAACACTTGACTTTGCCATGCTAAATCTTTGAACATTAAAATTTAACATCTGAGGTATGGCGTATGATAAAGCCCTCATGAACCTATCTTGAGGTATTAATAAAGTGTAAATTGTGTAAGCCATTGTAACAAAATTTATTTGCAATTGTGGGTCATTACATGTATTGTGTTCACTTAGGTACTTGTGAACTTAAAGGTAATTAGCATATCGTATAGATTCATAAAAGGATTCAGGGCCAGATCATATTACACTATGTTGAAAACTGAAAAAAAATTGAAAAGTTAAAGAGATTTTTTTTGGCTGATAATATTATTATATTTTTTTTTCCTTTTAGTGAATTTTAAACCACATGAAGTATGTCGGCGTCATTGGAAGAAGGAAACGTCTTTGTGGTGAGTGAAATAAATTCAGTAAATTAATTATATAACAGTTATGGGCGTCCAAATGCTTGGATAAGCCAGGTTTATTTTAATTATTAGATTAGTCAAAGATAAAAAATCATTTCTTATTTTTTCTGGAGAGGTGGACCCTCATTTGGGGAGAAGATGTGAACCTCCGTTTTTGTTTTTTTTTCTTTTTTCTTTTTTTGTTCTGCATCGGCTAGCGTTCTTCCAAGTAAATAACCACGAACACGTGCTTAACTCTTATTCACTGAAGGGCTATTGCTCCATAATGATTATATAATAAGGTTTTATATAATTTTCGCAGAATAGAATGCCTTCGTTGCTAACTCTTCGCTAACAACTCCATACCCTCCTTTGTTTGAAGTTTCTTCCCTTATTCCGACAAATTAAATTTATTTACATCTTATTTGATTATGATTATGTGTACGCTTTTCGTTTTTCAAATTATGTCTAATTTCTGGACATTCATATATCTAAAGAATATCGAGTGGGCATTCCTTTTAGTTGAAAAGGTTGAACTATATATGAATATGTTTTCAAACAATGTTAAATTGCTAGAAGGAAATATGCCTCTTTGAAAATAAAGCAGAACAGGAAATTTGAAAGCTTTTCATACACCTCTTTTCAAATGTCATAGATTCAACATGAAGGACGTGTAACGCGTTGTTTACCCTAACATAAAATAAGAATTTCTCTGAATGAAAGGAAGTATAGAAGTAAAACACTTAATCTTTGTATTAAGAAACTGTAAAAATTGAATGACTTCAAATCACGGTTCATCGCTTGTGCTAGGACACCCTAATCTTTCTTTGCCAATCCCACTTAAAAGAACGCTGCGTCTCGTCTCTGCGTTTGTTTATCTGCAGTGACGCTGCAATGATATCATCTACCGGGTACAGTTGCATCAAACTAATAACTTTTTGATTCGAATTAAAAAAAAAAGCCTTTGTATACTTTTTAAAATATGAATAGTTGAAATGTGTCAAGGATTTTATGTACACTTAATACGGTTACAATAAGTGATAAGCATAGAAGTAACAAATGTCAAATAAATTCTATATTCCTACAATGATTTAAAAAAAAAAAATTCAAATTTTATAATTTAAAAACATTTTGTAACGAAGTATGTCACAACAATGACGCGATCCAATAATGATCTGCTCAACAGTAATTCCCTAATTATTAAGTAGCGATTTAATGGAGCTGGTTATTGGTTTTGCTATGTCCTTCTATTCGTTTGTCCCCATTATATTTTTCTACTTCTTTTGATGTAGCAGGTTGAAATTCGGAAATTACTTAATATGGGCATGCTTTTTTGGTTTCCATGAGCCTATTAGGCAATATTAACATTACAATGAAGTTTTGACGAATTGTCCCGGTGGGGTTGGAGTTGTGGGGAAAGTCTTTAGAACTGTTAACGTTTTCAAATTGAAACAGACAGATTTTATAAGCAAACACTTTACTTTTTAAGGTGGTTGAAATACTTTTTTGTGCAAAATTTAATGCAATGTAACAATTTGAAACATTATTTATGGACAATACTCGTTATTAGGAGTTTTAGCATAAAAGCTACTTATAAGAATGCGCCCTTGGTCTGTACGTTTATCCGTCCGTCCGTCCGCCGTTTGCACGATAATTTGAAAACGGATTATGAATCCTGCAGTGCGATTCGTGGAGTTTAGGCAACCCCAAGAAGAACAGAGCGTTAACGATATGCCCGCATTTTTTGCAACCGGCGAACCGTGATAGAAAAAGTTCGATAATGTCAGTGCAAACAATTTTAAATAAGCATATTGTAAATGCTGTCGACGAAATTAGGTAGGATTTGCGCTCGCGCTGATCCACCTGTATGGCCGCCTTATTGTTGCGACGTCACTTGAAAGCTCATCATACAGTAAAAATGAAAGACAAATTGAAAAGGGAAGGAAAAATTCCGCGACCCGAGGTTTTTTTCTGGGTTTATTTTTTTTCCATCTGGGTTTTTTCTGCTTTTTTTTTCCTGTTTTTTTCCATCTAGGTTATTTCTGGGTTTTTATTTTCTCAGCAGATGTCGCTGGGATAGAAAAAACCTAGATCTGGGTGGAAATACCCAGGTCTGGCATGTCTGGATGTAGTAATAAAGAGAACTTATATGTAAAGTTTGAACTGTTTTACTCACACTCACAAGAATGTTTTCAGAACAATTCTCCTAACTTAGTTTGCTGATGACAAACGATGGTAGCGACAGTTTTGTCTCTGTTTTATCCAGGAGTACGTCATAGAGCTTTTAAACGAGTATTGTAATAAAGTTTGTATCGGCCTCGGTGGCTCAGCAGGTTGCGTGATCGCCTCTGATGCCCGAGTACGCGGGTTCGATCCCGGCCGAGGACTACGAGGATTTTTCAGGGGTAAATCCTGAGATCACGCACTTCCTTCGGAAGGGAAGTAAAGCCGTTGGTCCCGTGTAGTCGTTTGCCGGCTGCACGTTAAAGAACCCTTGCGAGGCAAAATTTGCGGCCCCTATAACGCCGTCCTGAAATGACCATAGCAGTTGAAAAGGACGTTAATACCAAACAAACCAAACCAAACCAACTAATAAAGTTTGTTCTGCACTTTACCGCATTATGGTTTTAACACACTCTACTCAGAGCAGTTGATGCTTTTGTGACACCAAAATGACACGGGTTTTAAAAGTCTGTGTAAACTGCCAGTTCTCACACGGATGTGTTACATGCGTATTGTAAACAACTGAAAAGCCTACAACTATCGCTTATCAGCTCAAAATGATGAGGACACTGTGTTCGACAATGTTTTCGATTATTTTGTGTCGATATAACCGGGTATAGCCATGTGGCAAATATGTATAATTCGGTATTCTAAAACGCTTATGAGTTGGAATGACATTTTGTTTGTAAGATAAAGTAACATCGGTTACTAATAGACATTTCCACGAAAAAAAGTCTAAAATTAAAAGTATGCAAAATGATTTTTTCCGGCTAGATTGTCATTTTCGCCCACTGTGCCTTGCTCTGAATAGCCTGCATCATAATTGGTTCATTAGATTGGGCTCTAGAGGGCTCTAAGAAGGCGAACATATTTTATAACTCACCTGCATTTTACTTCTTTCTTCTGCTCTTTTAATTTCAAGCCTCAAAAAGCTATTTAGAAAACATGCCAGCAGTTTTCCAGAAGAAGTTCTGAACCTATTAGCTTTACCGAAGGAACCTTCCAGAGGAGGAGGATCTTCAACGGAGAGTTCAACTTCCTGAAGGCGATGAATAATAAATTACTCTGTCAAAACGGCCTCAAACCGTTGAAACATTGTTTGGAATAATGAATATTTTATGGATTTTAACTATTTTTTGAGTTTTTTTTTAATAATAGTCTATAGTTCAAAATTTAAAAGTATAACTTGTGTCCAGGCTAATTTTATATTTTTGAACTGCTTTTTTGATATTTCGTACCACTATGCATTGGCCCATGGGTTAGTCGTTTCGATGAATGGTTAGCTTTTGTGTTAGTTTTTGCGATTGAATATAACTTAATAGTTTGACTATTATTTCAGATTTTTATTGTCTACAATATTATCCTCAAGAGGAATGTTGACTGATGATGAATTTGTACGAATCTTACAAGGCAATAAGGCCTACATGCCTAAAAACCTAAGAGATAAATTCAAAAATGTCCTAGATCTCACTGGCTTCAGAGTATGATGTACATTAAAAAAATCATGTAAAAATAACGTCAGCTTTAAAAATTTCTAATTTTGAAATTGTGGTTTATTAAGTGACCCTTTATATATCATTTACATTAATACCTAATTTATTTGCATTTATTAGGAATAAAATAAATTGCAAAAAAATTGCTCGTCGAAATGACGAATCATTAGCTTTTTAGACTATTGAGGAAAATAAGTTACCCAGGGATAACATAAAATTTTATACACTCTTTGGTAATTTTTATATTAACTTATTCTTTTTTAGATTGTTGCTCTTTTGGAAATTTTCTCCTATCAGTTCCTTCGTATAAATTAAAATTTGCAATTTTCTACAAGTGTTGAACAAATTGTATGAATCTTTATATATAAAAATTCAGGCTCAGGGTGCGTCTGTAAATGTTCTAAAAACTTTTGAACCGCTTATCCGATTGAGCTAATATTTGCAACATATATTCCTTAGGTCCAGAGTAAGGTTTACATGTCCCTAAAGTAGGGGGGGGGAAGGGGTAAAAATCATATATCTTGATTTATGTTTGTTTGTTTACTCAAGAGATGGCGCCAGAGTTTATCTTTTCCTTGAAACCGAAACTGGACTAACTGCGCAGAAACAGGACAGCAAAAAAATTTCCGTTTGTGTACTATTGTTTGTACATTTAAAGGTAGGAAACGCAAGTCCTACTGCTGTCCTGCTTCTACGCAGTTACTCCAGTTTCGGTTTCAATGGAAAGGTCTATATAAAAATTTAGGGTGCGTCTGTAAATGTTTTCAAAACTTTTGAACCACTTATCCTTTTGAGCTTATACTTGCACCAGATGTTCGTTAGGTTCAGGGTAAGGTTTACATGTGCCGAATGTCAGGTTGGCCCAAATCAGAAAGGGTAAAAATAATATTTTGCTTGATTTGTATGTCTGACATCAGCTACGATATGCGCGGACCAACAATGGGTGAGGTCAAAAATGCTAACACCGAGTTAGTGAAGAAAGCCATTGTTGCTATGATAGTCAACAATACGTTAACAATCGAGCAATAATCAATGCTTCACCAACCCATCTCGGTATTTGCATTTTTGACCTCGCCCAATGTATGTCATGTCCTACAATGCAGAGTAAAGTTTCTGCAACAATAGGCCATAAAAAATTACTTGGCTATGGTCATGGATGAGGAAATACAGGATGGGAAACTCCATTGTTTAAAGCCTGTCATGTTCTATCTGAATTCCCTCATTCTTGACAGTAGCCCGACACCGGTATTTCCAGGATACAAGGCTGTTTCGGAGGGCTAAGAGGTCCAATTTGTCCCATTCCTCTTTTTTTTTTCACTGGCGCTCTCTGGCCATTTGCGTAGGCATTACTCTCTGTCCAGCAGACAACTTTACTTTTCCTAATTGGCCTCGATGGCTCAGTGGTTGCGTGATCTCCTCTGATCAACACCTCCTAGACAGAAGGCCTGATAACGGAAACGTCATACATTGTTACATCATCATTAGTCGATCAAATTTAGGGCTTATTATTGGTAGAAATAGGATTAACAATGGTCGACTAATGATGATGTAACAGTGTATGACGCTTCCGTTATCAGGCCTTCTGTCTAGGTGGTGTTGCTCTGATGCCCGTAGATGTGGCTTTTTTTGTGGCTAGGACGACGAGGATTTTTGCTGGGGGAAAATACTATTAAATAAAAGAAAGAGCGAAAAATGTGTACACTCCTTCATTCATTCATTCATTACGAAATCTGCAGAACTATGAAGCCTACAAACTTGAAATTCGGCAGGTATATTTCTCTCGGCTTATAGTGATAGAGGGATAAAATCTAAGCAACATTTACTTATTTCATTTTTTTTCTCTGGGGCATTGTTTTTGAGATAAAAAAGTTGAAATCCTACCTGTAGGAAACAGTTGTTTGGAATCTGTGGAGACAATTAAAGATATTGGCATACGAGACAACAGTGGAATCCGATGAAGAGCTGGTAGTCGGAATCGCCATAGCTGCAGACCAGATTCGCGAAGAACCAGGAACTTTTGAACTTTTTACGTCAATCCATGCGGCGATGTTGTGAAGCATGCATTCATGCCTCAGGGAGTGAATTAGAACACTTATTATTGATGAAAATAGGAAAGAAATTCCACAGCCTGGGTTCGAACCAGGAATCTTCTGCTCACCGTGCAGACGCGCCAACCAATTACGCCACTGTGGACATGGAAGCATTTTTACATGTCCTTAGGGCTGATTGGAGCAGTACCCAGTTCGTAGATTTATATTTATTTTTTAAAAATTTTCTATTACGAAAAATTCTAATAAAAAGCAATTCAATAGAAGCGTCATATACTATTTTATGTTTGTGCAAAATTTTAACACTCTTTCTTTAGTAACAAAAAAGTTATCGAGTTTTGGTCCGAACTTTCCTACTGCGTATAATCGTTCTGCGTATTGGAACTTTTAAAGTTTTGAACCCAATTTTATCAATGAAGACAAAGAGATAGAGAGTGGGTCTTGAAGACATTCCTATTCTACTTTTTGAACGTCTTTAAGAATCCGAAATCAAATTTCAGAAATTCAAAATTTTTAGTGCACAAGCAAAGTCTTGGGGGCAGCAGTCTTATGGCGTCAGAGTCTGTGAGTATTTATTGAAAAAAATTGTATTTTTGAAATTCTGACTTGAAAAATTAGAATAGAAATGTTTGTAAAACACACTCTCTATCTCTTTGACTTCATCGATAAAATTGGGTTCAAAACTTTAAAAGTTCTACACTTTCAGGGCTTCTATCTCCTAAACGGTTGGATCAATTGAAAAAATACCAAGAATAAAACATTTCTCGAAAACTGTGTAGAATCTGAATATAAGATTGGAATGATCTGTCATGAATGTATATAAACTCAGATTATTGATAGTTGATATAGGTTCAAAGGTGCCTGGTTTAGTGGAAACATCATGGTTTAATGGAACTCTCAATTCTAAGATAAGGCATGTAATATATCAAAAATCTTGGATTGAAGTGTAATGATGAATACAACGTAAAATTAAAGATATTCGAATTTGGTTTGAAGGCACCTGGTTTAGTAGAACCATTGTGGTTCATTGGAACTTTCAATGCTAAGATATGGCATGCAATATATCAAACAACTTGGAATAATGTGTAACAATGAATACAACACAAAATTAATGATAGTTCAAATTTGTTCAAAGGTACGTGCTTTAATGGTATCATTATGGTCCACTAGAAACTTTCAATGTTAACATAGGGCAGTTGAAAAGTATGGTTTCGCAAATGGTTTAGTTTAGCCTTTCGGTACTTGATTACGTCATTTCTTAATGGTTTATTAATTCTAAACGTTTTTCATGTGCTCATGTTGGCTGTGTGTTAACTTTCAGATGAATCAAAATTTCTTCGAATTTGAGCTCGAGCAACGAAAAAAGCTTTCAATTTAAATAGAAAAATTTCATGGTGAAAATTCAAAAATATTTCTTTTAAAAAGATCCCAATGCATAGCGTCTTCAAATACGGCCCTTTAGTAGAACCTAAAACATATAAATTCTGAGCTTTTTACATGTGTTCATTTTCTGAATATTCACACACAGAAATTGCAACATTTCATAAAAAACAGCCCGAGCAACGCCGGGTAAACAGCTAGTAGTATTATAAAAGCTATCATTATGATTATTATCATTTAATCTTACTTATAACTTTGGAATACGTGATGTTTAATTCGGGTATTCATATCTAATTCTTGTGCAGAATTTAACGGCAGCGAAAAGAGAGCAGTACGCCTAGTAGTTATAAAATTCAATTTCTAAAATACTGATGGCTTTCTGAAAAAACATATATTGTTTGATATTTCGGTGATTGAATTTTAAATAGACAATATTCTACCCTGACTTTATTCCATACGGGAATCGGGATAAACTTTGGAAATAGAGAAATTTTACGAGGAATATCCAGAAAATAATTTCTGAATGGTTCTTAAAAAGGGTGAAAATTTATTATATAATATTTTATTTCATTAGATTTTACATGTCTTAGATAGTCGGGTCGTATTTCCAACCTAGAACTACGAAATACGTTCCCTGACTATTATGTCAATAATAGGAACAAATGCGCCCGCTTTAAAGTCTAAAAAATGTAACATATCTAAAGTTTTATAGGGCGTCTAGCTTTTTACTAATAAATTAAAATTCCTATAATGAACCTTTAAGAACTTCATTTTCCTTAGGGAGATATGATTCGATATCTCTGAAACTACTTTACCTGCTTTGGAAATTCTATTTAACATTGACTTGATTCGAGAACCTTATAAAGAAATATTTATCAATTCCCACCTTATGTACATTATTGTTACGTGATTATGAACTAGTTTGGAGCTTAGAGTCACAAGGAGATACCACTTTATTCAGTATACAGATGACGGGCAGGAATGAAGATGAACGATTTTGAGCATTTATTGTAATTTATTGGCCCAGGACACAATTATAACAATACACAATTTGTTTTCCCTGGTTATTATAGATTTGACGACAACGTTATTTCCACGAAAATCCAGATCTTTATTAATAAATCATTAAGGAATGACATAACAAGTACCGAAAGGTTAAGCTAAAACATTCGCGGAACTATATTTTTAAACAGCCCTATGTTAACATTGTAAGTTTCTAATGGACCATAAAGATACCATTACACAACGTAACTTTGAACCAATTTCGACTATCATTAATTGTACGTTATATTCATTCATGACACATCATTCCAAGTCGTTTGTTATATTATATGCCATATTTTAACATTGAAAGTTCCAATGAACCATAATGGTTCCACTAAAGCAGGTTCCTTGAAATCAATTTCGACCATCATTAATTTACGTAATATTTATTCATGACACATCATTCCAAATAGTTTGATATATTACATGCCATACATTAGCAATGAAAGTTCCAATGAACCATAATGGTTCCACTAAACCAGGTTCCTTAAAACCAATTTGGACTATCATTAATTTTACGTTATATTAATTTATGACACCTCATTCCAAGTCGTTTGATACATTACATGCCATATTTTAGCATTGAAAGTTCCAATGAAACATAATGGTTCCACTACACCAGGTCCTTAAAACCAATTTCGACTATCATTAATTTTACGTTATGTTCATTCATGAAACATCATTCTAAGTCGTTTGATATATTACATGCCATGTTTTAGCATTGAAAGTTCCAATGAAACATAATGGTTCCACTAAACCAGGTTCCTTTAAAACCAATTTCGACTATCATTTTACGTTATGTTCATTCATGACACATTATTCCAAGTCGTTTGATATGGCACATCTTATGATTGAAAATTTTTGAGGGTGTCATAAGGGTACCATTAGAACACGTGCCATTGTTTCGATTACAACCTTTTTCAAAATGGTTCATTTCTTGAACCATATTTATCAATTGGCGAAAATAGTAATTTATATCCGCTTCTATCTTGTCCTTACGATTTGTTTGATATATTACTTATTATATCTCTCCATTGAAAATTGCTAGGTGGGGTCGTGAAGGTACCATTTGTGCACGTGCTATTGAACTGAATTATATATCATTTGTGATTGGTTCGTGCCATGTACCATATTCATCGACTGATGAAATTAGTAATGAATAACCGCTTCTATCTCGTCATTACTATTTGTTTGATATATTACTTAATATATATTCGCTTTGAAAATTGCTTGGCGGGAAAATAGAGGTTCCATTTGTGTACCTGCCAATGAACCGATTTAGATATTTGTGATGGGATCGTGCCATGAACCATACTCATCAACTGACGAAAACAGATTTTTAAAATCTTCCATAGCCTTGGAGGAGTTTGAGTTGCAGACAGACAGACAAACACGTTTCCCCACACTGATAGCATAAAGCACCTTTCGGTACTTAATAAGTTTAGAGGCATTTTCCTCCACTCATCGAAAAGAGTCCATTCAGATATATCACTCTGCTTTCCCACAGTTTCTTTTCAGTAACCTCAAACAAAATGGTCCATGGTGGGGCGTCAGGAGATTAAGGCATCCATTTGTACTTCACTTTTCTTTTTCCAAAAAGTCAAGAGTTTTGTGGGTATAGCGAGCCTGAAAAATGTTTTTTTTTTCTGGAAATGTACTCGCTACCAGTAAAGGACCCTTCCCTTCATATTTGAGGACCGGGTTTTGATTTGTCTTGATTCCACCTCCTCCGGGTTTTGCGGCGACCTGCTGTAGGGAGTTTGACCAATCGATGTTCCTGGCGCTCGAACCTCGACACTGGATCTAAGGCTTTGTTATAGAAATAAACCTATGCAGGGGTCGCTGGCGGTAATTTTACGCGGCTCTTATCCTCCGTTCTGCATGGAGTGGACCTTACACACATATACTGTAGTGAAGGTTACAGTGGTCCCCCTTCTAATTAAAGTAAAAAAAAAAAAGGGGGCCGCACGACGCTTTCTTGCTGCGTTGTGTGTTTGACTGACCTCGTAACGGTATAAACTCTTTCGGAAGCTAGTGGACGCTCCCTATATTTAAGTCAGGCCTGACTTGCAAATTTATGTCGTTCATTATACAGGGTGTCCAAAGAGTCTGATAACATGGTAGATATCGCTAAGCGCCAGATAGACGAAATCTGATGAGTCTGGTTTATAGCAATGGGAGGGGGGGGGAATTAATAGCTGCACACAAATTTGACCTTGACCCCCAAATTTAAGGTCTTCCATTTGCTAACTCCAAAACTATTAAAGGGAGAAAATTTCCGATTGCTACCCTGTTGAGGTGGCCAGTATGGCTGCACTGCAATTCAAATGTGTTAGAAACCTCAGCCAACCTGGCCAGCCCAATCTGACTTAGAGTGAATCTTTCTCGCCCATTTCTCAAAATCTTCTATTATAATTATAGTATTAATTATAATTTTTCCGGTTCTTGCAATGCTGTTGCATAATAACCCGCGATTTGACCTTTTTGGCATTCCTGTAGATGGAATTTTGCACAGAAATGGCGGGAGTGTCCATACTTTATCTAGTTAGAACTTTATTATTAACATGCCTGGCCTGCCACTGCGAAAGCAAAAATATTAATTGTGGAACTGAGACTATTTTTCAAAGAAAAACAAATTCTGATCAAAAATATTAATTTTCAATATTTAGACTAAAAATAAAAAAGGAAATTAATACAATGATGCATTTGTAAAATTAGAAACATAGCTTACAATGATGGGAATTGTAGGCTATGATTAGAAATGTCATATCATCTTGAATATTGTTATAAAATTTGTACTATTATGAAAAATAAAATGATAAAAATTTATTTAAAAGAATATTTATCATTCAATTCATGTAGGAAAAAAGCTTGAAATCTTCCGATAGAGATTGATAGTATACGGGAAATTTTAAACATTTTTGTCTGCTGAAACAACAATGGAAATCAGCTAAATTAAAATGTCGTTAGTATCCAGTAGGTCGTGGTTAAACAAAGCAGACTTTTTGATTACAGTTCCGATCATGTTCCAAGCAAGGAAAAATATTCTCCAATCATCCTAATAATTATATTTATAATTGTGTGTTTCGTAAAATTTTGTAAGATAATTACCATGTATCTACAGTACGTTCCAAAAAAGTTAGACAACCCTCAGAAAGCTGTCACTCAACATTTTATTTTGCAACATTATGATGGAGTTTTTACAAATAGCAAAAATAAATACATACAACGAAAGAGCACCCGCTTCTTTAGTGTCTCACTAAAGATCAAGCATCTGTAGACAAGGAAACAGTAAATAAACAAGATTAAATACAGTCACACTTTCCATAAAACGTAGACCACCAAGTCAAAGGTAACAAAATTCTTAGACCAGTTACCATTAATACCCCGTAGCATCCCCTTTTGCCTTGACAACAGCTGCTAAACGCTTGGGCATTGTGGAAACAAGCTCCTGACACTGCTCAGGGGTGATGGCATTCCAGATTTCTTGTAGAGCAGCCTTTAGCCCATCAATGGTCCTAGGTCTTCTTTTGCGTAGGCGTTTCTTCATTAAACCCCAGATGTTTTCAATGGGTGATAGATCAGGACTCTGAGATGGCCATGGAAGAATGTCAATTTGCTCGTTTTCAAGCCATTGCTTTGTGGTCTTGCTCGTGTGACAACTCGCCCCATCTTGCTGAAAAATGGTGTCACCGTCTGGACGCAGTTTTTCTATTGAGGGAAGAAGACTGTTTTCGAGAATGTTGATGCAACGAGTGGAATCCATTGTTCCGTCGATAAACGCCAGCTTTCCTACTCCCTTCGCATTCACACTTCCCCGTACCATGACGCTCTGAGGGAATTTCATGGAGCGATTCATCAGCATCGGAGTTGCAGCATCTTGCTTTCCTCGAATGACATAACGACTGTTCTCGCTCATTGAAAGTTCGAAACGCGATTCGTCTGACCAAATAATCATGTCCCACATATGCAGAGGCCATTGACCATATTCACGTGCCCAGTCTAAGCGTTTTCGTTTCTGGGTTGTTGTCAAGAAGGGTTTGACACGTGCAGCATAAAATCTGTACTGCATCTCTCTGATCCGGCGACGAGTAGTAGCTGCAGAAACATTCTTGTCAGTAGCATCATTCCATTGTTTGGTTAGTTCGTGAGCATTGTCACGGCGATTTTTGCTCACAATCACTTTAAGGGTCCTATCATCACCTTTAAACATTTTTCGAGGCCGACCTGATGACACTCCTGGAGTAACTGATCCTGTTTGTGAAAACCGTTGCAGAATTTGGTGCACGGTTGTTTTGCTTACATGTATATCCTGACTTATTTCCCTCTCTGATAACCCCGACTTGTGGTTATCAACAATGAGTTGTCGCATATCTTCTGATAGTGCTTTCCCCTTAGGCATGATGACCAGCTGTTTTATCAGTGAAATTGTTGTAATGTATATTTTCCCTGCTTAAAATTCTTTATCACGCAAAAGAATAATATCAAATTACGATACCTACCACTCTGCAATCTATTTGGATGTAGACATACGGTCCCCTTAGGATGACAAATGTAAGTGATCTAAGAATTTTGTCACCTTTGACGTGGTGGTCTACGTGTGACGTGTATTTAATCTTGCTTATTTACTGTTTCCTTGTCTACAGATGCTTGATCTTTAGTGAGACACTAAAGAAGCGGGTGCTCTTTCATTGTATGTATTTATTTTTTGCTATTTGTAAAAACTCCATCGTAATGTTGCAAAATAAAATGTTGAGTGACAGCTTTCTGAGGATGGTCTAACTTTTTTGGAACCTACTGTATTTGTAAGTTAACATTGACGTACATTTCTAAGGTAAATGAAATGATGCTCAAATATAGAATACACAGCATTTTTGTTCTTTGAGTAAGAATAAAGTAAACCTAATCTAATGGTCATATTATCAATGTCTTTGAGGTTATACCAATTCTTTCTTGTTTATAACTCGACAGAAGTGGATGTACCGGTGCATGAGTTTCTGTTGCCTTCGCACTTTCAACGTATGCGTTTCTCATTTTCAAAACAAAAATTTCACAGGAAAATCAGAAACATCAACCCTTTTGCACGTGCTTACAAGATGATGAAGGATGTCTGTGGCCGCTCCACAGAAAACGTTCAAATATGGATAATGCAGCACGATCCCAGAAGATATGATTTGCCAACTATCAATGAGGTACTAGCAGTGTTTGAAGCCGACAATGAAGAACCAACCACCATTTGAGCGAGATTTATGCATCATTCAAGCACGGGGAACAACTGACAACACTTGTCCATTTTGAGTTCGAACTGTGATCCAATGACTTACCCGTTGCTGTTTCCTCATGGAGAAGGCTGGAAGATGAAATTCAGAAGCACTGAAGGGACTAAAGTCAGCATGTTAGCCTTCTACTCATACAAACTGTACGAAAGGCCAGGACTGCTTAATCGGGTGTTCACGTGGGGACTATAATAAGGACGCTTTTTAAAATTGAAGGAAACCGGCTACATTGTGTGAAAGAAAATCAGAAGACTTTGAGAGTGGAGGCTTACCACTTGGCTTAATGGATTTCGTTCACAATCAGGCTGATAACTTTAATATGAAAGCAAGAAAGGTCTGTGTTCTACCTACGTCATTTACCGGGAGCAAACGCGCATTGCAACAAAACTACCAAGATGCAATGGCCATGGTGGCCAAATTCGGGAAACCAGATCTCTTCATCACATTTACCTACAATCTAAATTGGACTGAAATGATAGAACAGCTGGCTCTATATAAAATTTCGATGCATAGACCTGAATCTCCGCGAGAGTCTTTGGTTGAAATTGAGGGCATTTGTCGACGACCTGACTAAAAACTCGGTACTGGGGAAGGTGGTGGTATGGATAAACGTCATCGAGTTCCAGAAAAGAGGTAATGAATTAGTTAAGATAAACCAATTTAAAAGGAATGATTCTCAAAGGCAATTGTTTGAATGTATCCATTTTTAATTATATATTTCTATTTTACTGGTAATGTTCTTGTAATCGGCATTTCGTGTGGGCAACGGGTCGTCGGTACTACCATATTTATTACTTTATTCCTCCTTCCCTTAGTAATACACATATTTGGTATTTTATTGCACGCAGTTTAATTTTCAATTCTCTTCTAGCGCGATGACTCGTCTTTTAACTTTTAAGGGTTTTTCTGAATTTATTTCTGAATCTATCGTTCCAGCTAAGATAATGTTTGATGGCATCATTCCTTTCTGTCGGCTACCATTTTGGTGCTGTTCCATCTGACTTGGGCCGGCCAGGTGGCCGAGAGGGCTAGGGCGTAGGCCTTCTAGTTCTCGAGTCCGTCTGGTCGTGGGTTCGAGTCCCGCCGTGGGCAAGGATGTTTGTGTTTGTCCCGGTCTGCGTATAGATATAACTTGTGTAAAAGGCGCAAAATGACCTTAGTAGTCGACGCCCAAAATTTGTAATAAACCAACCAACCATCTGACTTGTCTTGATCCGTCGCTCGACTATTCGTACATGACGGCGTGGATCTTCCTTTTGTGTCCTATTTTTTCTCCGCAGTCGAAGTTATTGTCGCGGTTCGCTTCTCAGCCGTTGTTCCTCTCGAGTTCCCGACAACGTGAATTTCTGTAGAAACTTTTGTTTGCATTAATTAACCTTTTTTTTTTTACTTTGTTCGGTCGTACATCGACGATGATGCATTTCGACGATTTCTTCGTTGTGATTCTACTCAGCTCACCGACTTTTCTGGCGCTAAGTTCCAGTGCCACTGCTCTATTGTTTAGTGTATTCTTCTTGTTCCTTTTTCAAGTAAGATTACCTCATCCCGTGTAATACTAATTTTTCATTTTCTTACCCGTTTTTTTTTTCCCTACCTTTTAGCCTTTGCCCAGCCTTTTATCCTTCGTGATCATACCTAGCCCACCCCAGGTTAATCTTATTTGGTTTCTTTATTATTTTATTTTATTTTTTTTTGTTTATTTTATTTTTTTTGCGTTTCTTGCTCTTGTTTTTTCTCTTTTATCTCTTCAGCAGAACTTTATTGTTTTCGTCACCGATAATGCACTTCGAACTAAGAATCCACTACTATTTCATTATGGGACGTTCTTACCGTCATTTGTGATTGAGATTTTGGCTTCGTTTTTGTTCGGAGAACTTTCGAGTGGGACCTTTCGTTAGGTTGGAACAGTCGACTGCTTTAAATTCTTCGTGCGTCATAAAAATGGGGAAATTCAGAATAATTTAGAATTAACGCGGCTTATTGTTATTACTCATTTCTTAATGCTGTAAATACGGTGCAACATGATCGAATTAAACTGACTGTCTGTAGTCTTCTTTGATTTTGTTTTACAATCTTCGCCCGTCGGATCATCCGCCATCCGTTCCTTTAAACCCTTGTGTTCAGAGGATTGATTAAAAAATGGAACGTGATTTGGTTCATGTGACATTTTATTAATTGTCAAATAACAAACATACAAATCTTTGTGGCAGCAAAAGGCAGGTAAAAGAAACAATCAATTTTACAAAAAAATTCAAAGTTAAGAGAAGGTAAAGAATAAATTAAGGGACAAAAATGAACCTTGTGCAAAAAATCATAGCGCGTTCAACTTGCTCAGTGGGACAAAAAAAACCCATCTCTGTCATCACTCCTGCTGAAGAAAAAAAAGAAAACTTACTCAGACTTTGATTCGTAAAATAAAACATCTTGCTGTATTGCATTAATAAAAAAAGGCTTTCATAGCAATATCAAGCTAGGAACTGATCGAGGAAGATGTCAAAGAATCAATCTGAACTATGCATGAAAACAAGGATGCCATAAAGAAACAGCAATATTTCTTCAGAAGGAGGATGAGCTAGCAGGAGGTTTCATAACAAAATATATATACTTATTCCACTGGCGGGGAGGTTGATCAGCGGCCATGCTGCACAGGAGGCGTGTAGGATGGAAGAAGAGCAAGAAGTGAGTGAAGGAATAAAACTGTAAGCAAAAAAAATAAAAAAAATTATAATTTGCCAACAATTAAAACAGCATAACTTCCTGCGGTCGAGGAAATTATCCGCGAGGGAAAGAACGCATAACCCAGACCATAAAAAAGTAAATTTTCGACAACAATAATAAGAAATATGAATTGCAACATTCAGTCATTATGTTAACAAGACATCAATTTATAACTAAACTGAACATATATATTTATTAAAACATAAAATATTAAACCCAGTATCAGACATAAAAAATATTATTAATCCCAATTTTCCCGAAGATTTTGAGAGATGTTTTTTACTCTACGTTCCTTTTTACTCTTTTCACATTCCAAGCAAGAACCCTGACGAAGCATCCCTTCGGGTCTTCGTTTTGTTAGTTGTGTGGGACTATTACTAAATGATTGCTGATTACCCTCCAGTCACCTTTTACTGTAGTGTTTTTTATATCATATGTTAATGACCAATGTAAACTCAATTATTGATCAAATATTTATATACTTTTGTTCTGGATTATAAAAACAAAAAGGAAAGAAAACCTACAGAAACAATTACAGTAATACAACCTCAATTTTTGCTTGGATCCGGTTGTCTTGGTAATACATATAGTTTAAGTTTTTGCCCATTACAAAAGCTTACGGTGAGTTGTTTTCTACTTCGGGATTTAGGTTTTCCAAAAGAGTAAAGAATTCTCACCAAATAACGTAACTTTTCAATCGTCTTGACTGCTATGCTATCGTAGTGATTTCTTTCTCCGGACCGTAATTTTTAGGTCGCTATTTGGGTTACATGAGCAGGGGCCGAATGTTGATGGAGAATGTCATCGCCTTTCGGAGCATCGGTGTCCAAAAACGCTTTGATATAAAAATCTGTTCACCAGCTCTGTAGATGAAGCTATTGCTTCGAAACGCATAAGATGTAACAATAAAGAAGGCGTATTGCCAGGTGGCCGAGAGGGCTAGGGCGTAGGCTTTCTAGTTCTCGAGTCCGCCTGGTCGTGGGTTCGAATCCCGCCGTGGGCATGGATGTTTGTGTTTGTCCTGGGCTGCGTACAGTTATAACTTGTGTAAAAGGCTCAAAATGACCTTTGTAGTCGACGCCTAAATTTCTAATAAACCAACCAACCATTTTCCTTACTTTAGCTCGCAATATAAGATCTTGACATAATGTTTATATTCAATAATAATCTGAGTTTATCTTACAAGGAGACCTTACGACCTGGTGCCAATCGACTTGCACGATTTATAATACAGTATTAGGTCTTAATATAAGATGCAACAGGGTAAAAGGAGAAAACCTGCTACTCCAGAGTTTTGTAAATATTTGCATTCCCAAATGTTTTGAGCTCATTAAAATTAAACATTTCGTCGAAGAGTGCGAGGCGTAGCAGCAGCGTCCCAGACTTGTAATGGCAAGGACGTGAGTTCGAGTCTCAACTCCGGATGACGATTTTTTTTCCTACAATAAAATGCAATTATATTATACAACATAAATAGACACGACACGAATTAATATATTTATTTTTTCTTTATTTACGCTATCTGTATTTTATATTTATGTGTCTCCAGAGGGATAATACAGGGTGTATCTGAAACCCTGTCACAAACTTTTAGATGAGGTAATATTGATGATTCTAAGCAAGAAAGTTCTTATGAACATGGATACGAATTTGAACGATAACCGAGATATGAACAAAAATAAAAATGCCGCCACTAAGATCAACAAGTTAATAACTCAGGTTCTATAACACCTAGGATAATGAAGGTTGGGGGAATGATAGGGTGCATAAAACTGTATTATCTGTTAAAATTTGATCGAATTCCAATGAGTGCTTTCCGAATTACGCAGTCAACATCGTAACACGTGCTCACATGTGAGTACTAACCACCACGTGTTACGATGTTGACTACGTATCTCGGAACTACTCGTTGGAATTCGATCAAATTTTAACGATATATATAGTTTTAAGCACCCTATCATTCCCCCAAATTTCTCCTATTAATAGATCCCGTGGGACGGTCAGAAAAATCCTGCAATGTAGGATGAAGATTTTTGGACAAAGATGGTGTAGGAACAAGGTGAAGGAACAGCGTGAAATAGCATCTCGTGAAGATTGCATCAAAATTTAATCTATTTTACACCATCAATTGTATCCTCTGATTTTTGAAAATATGGTGCGATATGCGTCAAAACTAACAGATGAGAGAGACCCATTTTATGAATGTTAATGAGATATTTTTATTTGAACGTCTTAGTTGAAAAATTATTTGTTAAGTTGACTAATTCTTTTGCAAAAGCTGCTGAACTCCGCCTTTTGTTATAGGTTCTAATTTGGGGAAAGGCCTGTTTCCTTTTCAACAATCTAACTTTCAGGACACTTCACAGGAAGCGTGTGTATAGAAATTTCCGTATTAGCTACCTTGAAATAGTACTGCGTTCCTACCAAAACTTTCAAAACCGTTCATCTTCATTTCTGCTCACCTTCTAGATGTGTGCCATCATTAAAAAAAGAACTTCATTAATTCCAAGCTATAAAATGGAAAGTATTCCTTACAAATTTATACGGCAGTATTCCTTATAATCTATTTAACATTTTTAGAAAATGAAATATCCTTAATTGTTGTGATCACTTTAGACAAGTGTCAGGCTTGATTTATCCGTATGTTATGTCTAAACAATCAAATCAGAAACCAAAATTAATACCTTATCGCAGATTAAATTAATTTATAAAGTTAGGTTTACTGTGGGACGTATTGATGATGATGATGGTGATGAAAAAGCTTTCATTAATTTAACAACATTTATAATATCGCAATAGGTACCGAAGGTATAAATTTATTAAAGTAGTTTCACTAAATTCTTTACGAGATCTAGTGAAGAGAGAAGTGAAATTTTTATAGATCTAGTATTACCTCTCACTTCTCTCTTCAGATCTCAACACAAACGTCTCGAACTTCTCCTGTTGTTCTTGATCACACCGTTTAAATTTTCGAATTAAACAACCTAATCTTAAATAATATTTCTTGGTTCTTTAAATAATAAATAAACAACACAGAAAAAAATCCTTCCCATCCATTGTAAAATAAATTCAGGTATATAATTTTTTTCACAACCTTTATTTGTTGGCACGTTCCTTTTTAATATTGGGTGATGCATTTATTAAATTTTTTCAAGATATTTATGAATCACGCATTTTAAAATTCAAATAACCCATATAACTTCTTTGTAGTGTATACCGTGGGATTATCTAATGTGTTTTTTTGTCAGAAGATTTGTTTACATTCAGTGTCAAGATTTTATCTTTAGTAATTACGAGTATTAACAACTGTGTACTTCCCTTGATTTATGTTATTACGCAGAGCAATTTCGTTCGCTCTTTCATATTGTTTTTTTTAGCTGGTTTACTCATTCTTTATAGCCACTTTGAACTCGTAAAAACCCAAGTAATAACAAAATACGTAACACTCCGGAAAGAGATGAATCCAAAATAACATGTCTCGCCCATCTTTATCTCTCATTCTTTCTTGTTACATCTATTTAGTTACGTAGTCCTGTCACCTTTTTTGTGTCGCATGAAGCTCTCCGTAATGTTACTATATAATCACGTTCTCAAAAATAAATTAATACAAGTGATGTTGGGTTATGTAAACGAATTTAAAACCAGAAGTCAAAATTCAAATTCTAGAATATTACTGAGAATTTATATAGGTTAGATTAATTTGCAAAATATAGAGAATGACAGTAAATAACGAAATATTACGCTTCTGTTTTTATTTGTGTATAATTAGATATCTAATTTGTTGAGCTATAATTGATATGGCTTTAATTCGAGAAACATTACAGGTTTTATTTAAAGGGATGTACATTTAAAGGCTAATTTACATAAAAATTAAGTTTCAGGACAAATAAGATCTATAATATACTTTAAGATGACCTATAATATACTTTTCTTCTCTTATAATTCCTGTTCAGTCTCTTGAAGTCATTTCTGTTCGTAGAGTTCTTTGATATTCATCAGACTGATTGGTTGGTTCATTAGATTTTTGGGCGCATCAGCATTTATTTGCGCTTTTCAATTTCACACGATTTTTGACTTGTACGCATTCCTGGGACAAACACAAACATCCATGCCCACGGCAATATTCGAAACCGCGACCCGAGGGTTTGAAAACTGGAGAGCCTATGCCCCAGCGCTGAACCTCCCTTGAAAAGATTTTTGGAGTCTTCGTCGAAGTTGCATTTATGTTCTTTCATCTCCGCTAATGCCAACTGTATACAGATTGTATATAGTGTATTCAAAAAACTCCAGGACTGCGGCCCGTAAAATCGTACAAGTGGCACAATCTCTGCGCGCAAATGGAATCACGCAGCAACGATTAGGGTTGGGCAATTTTGCGATAACTGTGATCTATAGGTATAATCGATTAAAAAAAACTATCGACTTGTTCAATCAGTTTATCATCAGATCGATTGAATCGGTTTAAATCGATTAATCGAATAACGTAATCTCATCTTTTTTCAAGAAAACTTAAACCAATATTAAGATTGATGTGTTTGGATTGATTGATGTGTTTAGATGTGTTTGGATATTAAGATTGATGTGTTTAGATCAGAGACTCTTGAAATATGTATTACTAGAAGAGGTACCCGGCGTTGCCCGGGGTAATTCCACTTGGATGTAAACAGAACAATCTAAAAAAATTAAATTAAATTTTGCAATATCTTAAAAAAAAACACATGAAAATGCTTAGAATTAATATAGTAAAAATTCTTAATGAAAATTCGAAAAAAATCTTTTTAAAGGCTCATAATGGCTGGACCGCTCCAATAATTTCTTACTCAGGTAATCTTACTTCAGATGTACACTTGATGTTGTTTCAATTTCCACTCTTCTCTCGTTGTGTTGAAGCAAAATTTGGCCTTTCATCACTTTGGGTAGTCTAGCGGTCGCCAATTCTTCTATTTACTTGCTTCCCATTTGCTCAATACAGCACGGAGCTTAAGGTTTGCTTTCTCTGTCGTCTTTCCACTCTTTCTCAATAGTCTGCTAACTCTTCATTATCTCCAGCTACTGATCATTTTTAAAGATTTTCAAGAAATTGTTAAGTACTAAGAACTCTCTTTTCTAAGAAAAACCTGAATAACAGGAATTCTATGCATTGTTACAAATTGAAACTTATCCATATTGCATCATCATTTTATGTTCATTGTTATAATTTTTGGAAAGGATTGCTTTATCATTGCATCATCATTTTGAGCTCATTGTTATTAGTGAATTGCGTGTTGAAACCATTGTTGACACCTATTGTTGCACAAACTTTTATTTGCATTGTTGGTCATGAGATATATATTGTTGGTCGGTGCAGAGTGTTTGTGAATTGCGTGTTGATACCATTGTTGCAAAATCTTTGTCTTGCATTGTTGGTCATGCAATATTTCTCATTAATATGCCCTGCCATAACCATGAATATCGATTTTTTATCGATAATTATTATTTTTTCGAAATCTGAGGTAGACAGTGACCTTCCTCATGCTTTGAAGGTC
>JAHWFO010034433.1:637-11047 GCA_023313115.1 Rhysida immarginata
AAAATTGTCAGCAGATGGCATTGTTAGGTTACAGATATCAGTTTATGGACATTTTCAGACGATAAGATGCCGGATTAACTATCGGCTTACAAATGTTCGAAGTGCCGTCCATCACTGCATTAAGCAATATTTCTCTCAGTATAGCAGACACATGTTGCAGAATGGAGTCTTTTAAGGTTGCCAATGATGTGGGTTGGTTGCCGTACATATTTGACTTCAGGTATCCCCATAGCCAGATGTCACAAGGAGTCAGATCGAACGATCTGGGTGGCTATGCAGGCGGAAAATATCGACTGAGGACACGATTCTCCCCAAATGTTGAGCAGAGCAGTCGTTGCACAGGTGCAGCAATATGTGGTGGTGCTCCATCTTGCATAAAGGTGACTGTATGCAGTGCTTGTCATGCTTACAAATCTGGAATGATTCTGCTCTGGGATATTGTAAGTGACTAATAATTGGCCAAAGAGTCCTTTTTCGATATAGTGATTGGATCAGTTTGAACAAAATGACAGGCTTATATTTCAGTCCATTGGCTTTGCCACAAGCATCTTATCTTGTACAGAGGGTAGATTATCGCAGAACGATAATCTGCAGCACTTATTCCTTCGAGGGAGTTTTGCGCCATCCCGGTAACTAACGACTGCTACGAGATGACAGTAGCAGCCGGGACCGACGGCTTAACGTGCCCTCCGAAGCACGGGGGGTTCATGATGGAAGAGCTGCTGGCGGACGAACAAACCAGTGGCTATCACTAGCTGCTGGACATCCAGCACTGGTCACTCAACAAATGGGTCAGACTAAAGTCCCCCAACAGCTGTGCCCCAAATAGCCGTTTGCCACAAGCATGATTATAATTTGCATTTTTGATCCCCAATCATTAAAATAAGAATAAAAATAGGTAAAAAAAAAAAAATCCAAGCAAATTGCAGTAGCATAAATGGGCATTAAAAATAATTCAAATCATACGTGTTCTTCATTTGCAGTTTTCAAACAAACCATAAAATTTGAGCAAGATATCAGGTGGCAATTTTTGTGAGTTACTGTGTCAGGTGATAATTGCATTTTCAAAAAAAAAAAAAAAACAAACCTGGTGTAAGTGATCATGGCCAATATCCTCATTTTGATCATGTTCTACCAAGGTCATTGAGTTTCTATCTCTCTTTTAGTACATTCTCACATCTCTCTTACTGCTTCCTGCCTTTTCCTTTCACTTCAGTCAGTTCTGTGTTAATTATGAATAAAGATTGCTTCCTGGATTGTCAATCCAAAGTATCGATTCCACACAACAGGTCATATCTCTTTCCCTGCCTTTTTTTCTTACATCAACAGGTCTCCAAATTGCTGATTTTAACAGGTCACTTTCTATTGTAACGATTTTCTGTGTAACAATCGATGATGCTTGAAGAGTGAAATGCATCTAGTACTGTTAAAATCAAGGCCCTTGTTTCTGTTAGCTTCCAAATGCAACATGGATCCATTCACCACCTATGATAACGTCACCAAAGACAGGAGCACTTATGCTATCTCTTAGCAAGGAATCCTACTTAGTTTGATGGTGTAAAAACAAGCCATTGGGTGAATTTCCATACAAATTAATAATGAACGAAATGTGTCAGTTTTCTATGATTGTTGTTAGTGATATTTGTTAGAACGGTAGATGTCAAATTTAACAATATCTAAGAATTTACATCATGTAGCTTACATTTTTAGACTTTGGGGTTTTTAAACAGAGTAAAGGCGGGAACAAATTTAACTGATCAGTCTCGATGGTGGCATAACATTATAGTAACCCTGTAAATATAAAGTCATACACTATTATTTCCAGACTCTTTTTGTACATTTTCTTATAGTTAGATCATTTCACTGATTTTTATTATTTAAAAATTATCGTCAAATATTTTAAGCTATAAACTTCCTTTCATGTAGATTGCCAAAATAAATGACAGGGGTTTCAAGAATCTTTATGTAAATTCAGGCATTTTTAAAATAAACTTGTACTTGAAACAATATTTAATACATTGCAGTTTTAATTTCTGCATGTAGACCCTACATGAGACCTTGAGCCAAGAATTTTTCTACTTTTCATGTTGCTCCCTCTTTTTTTCATTACTTATCTTTTGCCTCTCCTGTAGTGACTTTTCAAATTATTCAAATCTCATATTCCTTCCATATACACATAATTCTTTACAGTGTCCCCGCAACAAAACTCAAGGACTGCCTAATGACAACTTCTTGGCAGCCATGGAATTGGACCACCTGTACCAATTCATCTTTCAAAACAGGTTGCAGTAAGAACTTCAGTACTATTTCATCTGGAAGATTATCTTTAAATTCATAGTTAAATGCACAAACAAACACAAAAATTGTATGGGTGAACGTATAGATATAACATTGAACATAAGGCCTTTGTGTGTTTGTATTTGGGAACTGTGTTCCCTGAAACTGCAACTTTTGGTGGTCTTTAGCGTTGTTATTGAATATTACTGGAGCTCTTATTTAAGATAATTTTTTTTTCAAGTTCGTTTTGCTATGAAAGAAATTTATTAATGTAGGATATTGAAAATAAATCCTATTAGTGTATACTCATAGATAAAGTTTTAATTGGAAAAAAAGGTTTAAATATTTACACTTCAGTGAGACACCCTTTTATTCCCGTTATTTGATTTGATAAACAATATTTATTTATATATTAGCTTAGTATGTTTTTTTTTAATAGTTTTAATAAATCACATTTTATTTTTCATTTAATTTTATTTTTCACTTGTTTGTTTGTATGTGTGAGTGCAGCCGTGGTGGTGGTGATGAATTGGGCCAGAGGAGAAGTTTGGTTGCTTCTGAGTCTTATTCCCTCTCCTTCGTTTTTTATTGTTATTTTTTTGTTCTAATCAAACACCCCCCCCCCCTTTTTTTGCAATGCGGGAACTGGTTTGCACTGCTTTTCTCACATTACCCTGCTTCCGGATGTTAGTGTTTAAATGCCTTATAGAAAAATTTGAGACAGCTTGCTTCTTTTAATTCATCTTCATTTTTTAAATTAAAATTTAATAAAGCTTTCAAAACTTGCTCACTAGTATTCTTATGTATATTATTGACCTTCTTATTGTCATTATACCACCTTTTAACATATTTATTATTTCCTCCGTTTTGGCTTTAATCCTTCCGTTTTTCTTACCTATCGTTATATTTTAAGTCTTTTCTTTTTTTTTCCTCCCCGAAATTAGTTAATATGTAGCATTCAAGTAGTAGTTTCATTATGGCTAAATTAAACTGTTTAAGAAAATATTTTTCTAGATATTTAAAAACTTCCTTAAAATTTATCTTCTTTATAGTAGAAATTTCAATGTCTGATAAGCATTTATTTCTGTTTCTAAAATAAATAAATAAATAAATAAATAAACTTAAAGTAATCGAAGATGTTTCAAATAAATCAAGAGTTAAAGCATAAGCAATTCCGGTTGGCAGAGTATTGTGCATTGGATGATGATCTTCCCGCTCTCCATGTCAGTAGGTATTCCTCATTGAGTTCCTCTGACGTTGACGAGCCCATGGCACCGCCACCTGGTGAGCATACGAAATACCAGTTTACGACTTCTATCAATTCTGATCATGATTACTTCAGGCGAAAGCGGAAAGATTCATCAGCTGAAGATTCAGAAACGGAACCACGTCTGAGACATTCAGTCGATTCATCATCAGAATCATTTGTAAGTTCTTGTTATTTAGTTTCCCTTTTGCTTAGAGAAATATTTAATCTTTGACACCGTGAATTTACAAATTGTCCACTATGTGATCAAAAGTTTCCAACCACTCCTCGAAAAGAATGATGTGTGTCTTAATTTACATGTTTATGACGCCCGAGGGAATATAAATAGAAACGTGTTTTACTGGATTCAATTGTGATGCCTGTTGGTGTAGTATGGGCTGGTCTCCATCTTTGCATCGCTGTGCTTATCCACAGTTTATTCGGTGTTGTCCAGCACATTATTTACGTTGTTTGCATAGACCGTCATGAATGATAGATTTAAGTTAGCAATGAAATCTTTCTAATTACATGCTTGCTGCTGGGTGGTATGATCAAGCAACATTAATGCTTCCAAGTGTGAATTTGGGAAAGCATCAAATTTATTCTTGGGTCACAAAATCGGTCCAGAGGGTACCGGTATTGTGCCTTTGGCGGAAAAACTAGCTGCCATTAGAAATTTTCCCATGCTCATGACTATAAGGAAGCTTCGTCATTTTTTTGGCACTCGTGAACTTTTTACAGGCATTTCATGTCATATACTGACCAAAAGCAGGCCATCCTTAACAAGTACATAAAAGGGGTCATAAAGGATGAAACGTGTTAATATCAACTGGACAGAAGCAGCCATAGATCATCCAGTTCAAACGAGATTTACCTGCAACGCTTGCACAACCAAACCTCAACAGGCCACTGGCTATCATTGTGGATGAATTAGACACAGCTATGCGTGCAGCTTTGCAAGAGCAGGGACCCAGTGGCTGATGGCTACATTCATTGTTTTTCAAGAAAATTCTCAACAATAGTAATTTAAGATAGGGAACTCTTGGCAGCATACTCTGAATATACTTTAAATATTATGGTCAATATATCTTATTTATGGACGGCAAGCCCTTAATCTATGCCTTAGTCAGAAGAAAATGGTGGCCCTTCCCTCCACAATGTTGTGCTAGTTGGATTTTATAGGGCAGTTCACAATGGGCATTAGCATGGAGGCCTTGCAGTACATAGCAGTAAAGAAATCACACAATTCCGGCCGGTAAAAGGTGAAACCAGTAGGAATTGCATGCGATTTCTTTCCTGCTACGTATTTGAAGGCCTGTATACACTACCAATAAATGTCCAGACCCTCATCAGTTGGAATGAGTGAATTAATGTAGAAGATAGACATACTTAACTACCAAATAAAATATGTCAGATGAAATGTAAATGTTGAATAGAGCCAGCATGACAACATGATGAGAATTGAACAATTTTGAGAGGTGTCAATGTGGGCTGTCACATAGCCAGTATACAAATACATGACACCACTACTCAGCTAGGCCATCCAAAATCAATAGTTGATGTCATATGCAAATAGTCTTACTTCGGCATGAACAGTGCGGGAAAACATACAGGCTGGCCTCTGAAAATGACAGAGAAGGACAGAAGGGTATTAAAGAGGATTGTGTGCACAAACAGGCTAAAATCAGCATAGACTGATCGTGAAGAGTTCCAGAGCACAAATAATACTATAGTCGGGCGATTATAGGAAGACACTTAGCATAAAACTTCCTGTAGGAAAATCTCACAAAGACATTTATTTTTTAACAATGGTTGAGGAAGGGAGGTTATCGTTAAAGATGATTGGCTGCATTGGGCATGTGGCTACGTTTGATCTACAGCAAATGGGAATGACCATGTGTCTTCTTATAATCGCCCGACTATATCATGGACATTAATACCTTATGAAAAAGAATTCCATGGCCCTGGTTTCTGTGGAAGAGCTATAGCACACAAGCCAAATCTCTGAAGAGCAAACAAGGTGGTGCATCTGGCTTGGTGCCTAGAGTGTATGAAGAGGACACTGGGCCAGTGAAAGAAGGTGTTATGGAGGGATGAATCAAGGTTCACCTGTTTCCTGTTCCAGTGGTAGAGTAGGGCGTGGAGACAGCCTATTACCAGAATGTGTTGATCCCTCAGTGAAATTTGGTGATAGTGGAGTACTCGTGCGGGGTGCATTCAGCTAGTTTGAACTTTAACCACTGGTTGTTGTTCGTAGAAATATATAGGGCTGATCAATGTCTGGATGTTTTGGATAATCAGATACTTCTCACCGTCTGGCAGTTCTATGGAATGAACATGGAAGCATTATTTGAATCTGTATGTTCTAAGCCCAAAAAAAAATCTATTAGTACCTGATATCTTTAGATTTCACATCACTAATACAGGGCTAGGCCCAGGTGACAACATTGATAGCACAGCAATTACCCTTGATTGATAGGGCATATATTGTTTGCACCCAGGTGGCAAATACATACAGATTTTATATGTATTGAGTTCATTTAATGATCTTTAAAGAAGAACATAAAAACTTTGTAATTAAAGTATTGCGTAATTTCTTATATTTTTCTTTTGCTCTGTGGCATTTTCAGGACTCTGCAACTGTAAAGGATATATTAAATTCTATATTAGCTGTTGTGACTGAAAGAAATCCAAATCCTCAAGCCAGTGAGAATGTTCTGCTAGTTTTGGGAGATGCAAGAATTAAGAAAACTCCTCCAAATAATGAAAAAACTGCCTTGAAGACTGGGAATTTCTCTGAAATAAAAGATAACGTAGACCCTAGGAAACATGATAATAGCATTGGCACAGGTTATCAACTTCAAAATGGTGATTTCATGTTTTAATGTATTGATTTGCTAAAAAAAATTAAAAAAAAAATGCTGAAAAATATTAATAAACTTGATTTTATTCTTTTTATTAATATTCAGTTGATCAAGAAAAATTAGCTTCATCGACAGGGTCTCAAAGTGAATCTATGACTGATGACAATGTTTCTGAGGCAACAGTGGTTTTTAGACCTCAAACAAGTCAAAGTTATAATCAAGAAGAGGCTAAGAAACTTGAAGATGCGGTTGATAAAGGCGCTTCTAATTCATTAAACAATTCTTCTAAGACTACACAAGGGCAAACTGAACCCACTACAGAAGTAGTAGCAAATGGTGGTGAGTTTCTATTTAAATTAATTAAATTGATTATAGCAATACCAATGGTCAACAAAACATATAATTTTCATTGTTATTTTATTTGCTATTTCAATCTGTAAATGGTATTAGAATATTTATTTTGAGGAAAAAAATATTCTTAATATTTGATCCAAGGATTTGCTATTGTTGATAGATAAATGTTAATATTTTCATCGTTAAATATGATTGTTTATATTGTGCAGAAGGTTTCTAGTAGGTTTTATTCAGCAAACCGTTTTAAAAGGTTGTCTACTAAAATTAAGAGATTTACTGACATTTTGTTTCCTTTTAAGTAATCAGTTAATTTAAAAGTTATTTTTACTATGTAAGTGTTGTTTGGAAAGTTGTATCATTTTTAAGGGGTATCACAATTTGCCCACTTTGAGAGAGGAACAAGATCTCCTCACTTAAGGTATAAGATGTGAGGTCTTCTCACTTGAGACAAATCACTTCTACTCCAAGTCTGGCAAAATCTGTAGGGGGATATGGGAGAGTATTGTAGTCCAATGTTGTATAAGATGTGGTTTAGTTTTTGGAAGATACGATTTATTGTAGAAGGAAATTGAAGATGCTAAATATTACCGTAATTTAAATTATTTTATTTTAATGTTATTTTTTAATTTATTTTATCTATTTTTTATTATAATTTTTGAAGGATAATTTCCACTTAATATATGAAACAATATAAAATTAGGAGTCTAAAATGTCACTTTTATTACTAATGAAATGAAAAGAATATCTTAATAAAAAAGTGGCATTTCAGACTCCTGATTTTATGTTATTTCATTTATCATTTTATTTTATTTAAAATGTACTTAATAATATTAAGATAAACAGCATTTAATTTGTATTAAAAATAGAAATCATTTAAAATGCAAAACTATCAAAACAATAAAATTGATTAATAAAACAAATGTTTTGTTCACTTAGTATGCAGTCGTGATGATGAGTGAGTATAGAGAAATGGAAATTTTATAATAATTTTAGAGAAAAATAAATTTTAAACTATTTTCTTAACGTTATTCTGGAAAAACTGTCTTCTATGCTTTCGTCTCTCTCTGACTGACTGGAGTACCACAAGTGACCAAATTGTTAAAGGTTCCAAACTTTATGTATTGGCTGCCAGACTCAGAGTAGAAGTGATTTTGCTTGAGGAAACAGATGCGAGGTCTCCTCGAAAGAACCCGATTCACATCACATTTGCATTTTTCCTCTCCTTACATAAGAAGCCCTTGAAAGTTTCCTCGAGAATACCAGTTAAGGGTTTACAAGTATTTTTAACTGAAAAGAATTTTCATGGAGAAAGCTAGGCAACAGCAACGAAGGTCATAGACCATCAAGGAAGGAATGAGACAACTGTTGAGAAAGAAGGAAGCAGTGGGTGATGCTTTTATTTTGGCTGGCTTATATTTTCTCAAATCATCTTTAACAAGAAAGTTTTGCATAAAAATATAAAGTAGAACCTCGATTTTATGGACCTTGGTCATACAGACATCCGTATGGTACAGACACCCCAGGGGAAAAATAAATTTGAAATTTTGCTTGCTTTAAAGTTAAAAGCAGTAAATGTGGCCATATACAAATGTAAGTTGCAAGTAGGGATATATGATCCTAGACAAGTCAGTTGTCAACAAAAGAATCTATTGACCTATTTCAATTACATACATAATATATAATACGAGGGTGGGCTGAAAAGTAATGCCTCCAAAGCCATAACACTTTTATTTTTTAATGAATTTAAAAATTTTTTTTTTTTCAAATGATGGCTTATTTTGTTCTCTTTCAAAAACACTTTATGTCTATGTCACTAGATGGTGTAGGTGTGCTGAAAATGAAACATAATGGCAACCTACATGGAAGTCAGGTTGAAACAGCGCGCAGTGATTGAGTTTTTGACAGCTGAAGGTTGCGATCCTGTCCAAATTCATCGCCGAATGACAGCTGTATACGGCAATGCAACTTTTGACGTCAGTACAGTGAGAAGATGGGCAAGATTAGTGAAAGAACGAAACCTGGCAAGCTGTAGCCTAGCTGATCAACCCCGCAGTGGACGACCAATCACAGCAACAGACGAGCAACATCGAGTTCGTGTCGATCAAATGATTCGTTCCTACTGCCGAATTAAGCAATATGACATCGCTACAGAGCTCCAAATTTCCAAGGAGAGAGTGCACGTTATCATAACCGAGTTGCTGGGATATCGTAAGGTGTGTGCTCGTTGGGTACCGCATATGCTCACTCCTGAACTCAAAGAGAAGAGAAAGAACGTTTGCCAGGATCTGTTGGCCCGGTACGAGCATGAGGGTGAGGCTTTTCTGCAGCGCATTTTCACGGGGGATGAATCATGGGCACATCATTTTGACCAGAGGACAAACGACAATCGTCTGAATATCGCCATGCAACATCTCCACGTCCCAAAAAGTTCAGGGTTGTCAAGTCAGCAGGGAAAGTCATGTTGACCATCTTTTGGGACTTCCAGGGTGTTGTCCACCTTGACTTCTTGGAACCAAGATCAACTCAAAACAGTACGTGCAAACGCTAGAGAAGCTTCGCGCCCGGTTGCTCCGAGTTCGGAAGGGTAGGACCCTATTCTGCAGCACGACAATGCACGTCCGCACACAAGTCGAGAAACACAAGAAGGGTTGCAGCGATTAAAGTTCCTGGAGGTTCTACCGCATCCGCCATACAGCCCTGACCTCGCTCCCAGCGATTTTCACTTGTTCCCAAAGCTTAAAGAATCGCTTAAAGGACATCGATTCAGCTCTGATGACGAGCTGAAAGACACGATTCGATCCTGGTGTCAAAAACAACCAAAGGACTTCTTATCCGACGGGATGTCACGACTAGTGTCACGTTGGCAAAAGTGTGTGGACAGAGATGGGGACTATGTTGAAAAGTGAATAATGCATTGAAAAGAGAACAAAATAAGCCATCATTTGAAAAAAAAAATTTTTAAATTCGTTAAAAAATAAGTGTTATGGCCTTGGAGGCATTACTTTTCAGCCCACCCTCGTACATTAAGTAAAGCACATAAATAGTGTTGATGTATAAATGAGTTTTTTTATCCCTAGAAAACACTGGGTCAAAATCTACGACAAAATGGGCTTATAATCCTGTCAGGTCCATACAATCGAGGTTCTGCTGTAGTTAATTATTTAGTTCAGATTTTTAGCATATTTAATTATTCATTTTATACTAATTAAATTAATGCAATTAATTTGTTTTAAGCTTAATAAAAAAAAAATAAATTAATGGGGAAGTTGCATAAATTTTTTTTTTACAAATTAATGCATTGTTTCATTCAGACTATGTTATGCTGAATACAAAATCGGTGTTAAATTTATTAGAAATATTAAAGAAAGCTATTAAAATTAGCACTAGAAACATGAAACCACGTCTCCCAACGGAAACTACATCTTACGTTACTTTCCACCAAACACAACGATTTAAGTGCATGTGAAGCTCGATCTGATGATAGTTGGCTGTAAACTCTAACCATTGTCGGTGATAGTGATGAACAGGCAAGTGAAATCATAATACTCAGAGATTATGACTTATCGTTTTCTTGTGGTACAGTAAAACCCCGTTACAACGTACTTCAAGGGACCTGGAAATTTGTACGTTATTCTGAGGTGTACGTTATACTGAAACTGGGGGGGGGGG
>JAHWFO010034444.1:9726-40509 GCA_023313115.1 Rhysida immarginata
TCCCCCCCCCCCCCCCCCCCCCCCCTCCCTCCCCAACCCATCGACCCACCAGAGGGGGGGGGGGGTACTGTTTTCTCCTCCTTCCATCACTCACTACTCCCATTTCAAAAACTGATGGTTGACATTCTCCGGATTTGGTTACCTGCTACTACCAAAACATAATACAAAGAATCCCCGACCATCATTTCATTTTTGCATCGATGTAAAATCATATGATTAAATTACTATTCCATTAAATGTTCACAAAAAAAAAAATGAAAATTTCTAAACGTGATATCAAATAATGGTATTGATGTGCAGCCATTTTCTTGCTCATTCTCGGGGTGCCTTTCTAAATCCAGCTAACAATGCAAGGTTATTTAGGACTGCGATTTCTTGCTTCAAAATTTCTCTCTCAACCTTTTAGGGTTAGAAAAAGATGCTTCTGGGGGAGGGGGAACCATATTCACTTGGTTTGCCTCTGACACCGTTTTATCCTTTAAATGAAAGGAAGCGTGGACCTCAGGCCTACTGACGCTAAGGCCACCGTGGACAGGGCTAAACCTGGCAAACTAAATAAACGGCCAAACATAAATTAACGAAACTCTTAAACGTTAAAGAGCTTTATATGCTTGCTTGTTGAATTACTAGTTATGAAAGCCAATTAAGGTGTATGCCACTCTTTCTATATATATAAAGAAGGATGTTTGTTTGTGGGTTTGTTTGTTTGTTTTTTTTTACAAATGTACAGTTTTATTCCGATCTTGATATAATTTCGCATACATGACCTGGAAAGCATGAGGAAGGTCACTTTCTAACTCAAATTTCGAAAAAATAATAATTATTGATAAAAATTCGATGTTCAACATGCAATTCACAAACACCCTACACGGACCAACAATATATATCTCATGACCAACAATGCAAGGAAAAGTTTGTGCAACAATAGGTATCAAAGATGGTGTCAACATGCAATGCACCAACACTTTGTAGGGATCAATAATATATATCTTATAATCAACAATGAAATGTATAGTTTGTGCAATATAGATAAGGTTCGCTTTGTAACAATGCATAGAATTCCTGTTATTCAGGCTCTTCATAGAACTGAGAGTTCTTAATAGCCTACTTAACAATTTCTTGAAAATCTTTAGACATGATCAGTAACTGCAGATAATGGAGAGTTAGCAGACTATTGAGAAAGAGTGGAAAGAGTGGAAAGCGCTCCTTTAGCTCCGTGCTGTATTGAGCAAATAGTAAGCATGTCAATAGAAGATTCGGCGACCACTACACTACACAAAGATAAGAATGGTCAAGTTTTGCTTCAAGACATCGAGAGAAGAGTGGAAATTGCAACAATATCACAAGTAAGATTACGTGAGTAAGAAATTATTTAGAGTAGTAGTGGCATCCTAGGTGAGATCCATCCAATGTGGGTCTTAAAATTTTTTTTTGAATTTTCATTAAGAATTTTTACTGTATTAATTCTAAGAGTTTCCATGTGTTAATTTTTAAGATATTGCAAAATTTAATCCAAAAACAAAGTCCGAGCCACGCCAGGATTATCACCTAGCTTCTTTGCTGGCACATAAGATCCAAATATTTCAAAAAATACATTTTGATTACATTCTGTGGGAATGTGTATAAATGTATTTTGGAAACTGAGATGCTGGCAATGGATGATCGAATGTTCATTACCAAGAATTATTAATAATGAGTATAAGATGATGATGCAGTAACAGAACATTAATAACGCAGCACCTATTGATGAGGCAAAGGAGTCACACGTGTCTCCCTTGAGCTCCCTATCAAACGTCCAGATGACTGGCAAAAATTTGTGTCTGGAAAGGAAAGAGAAAAAAACCAGTATTGGTTAGAGAAACTCTGCAACTGAAACATTAAAAGCTATACGGGCAGTTGAAACATCTGAACAACGGGAGTTTTGAATAGAGCAAGAGCTATGTCAAGAGCAAGAAAAACTTGAGTCTAAAGTACCTGGTGATGCTCTGCAGTGGTGAGGCAAGTCAAGAAGAGTTTAAATAAATTCCCGGTATATCACCTAGCATTCCTGTTTTTCGTATTTTTCGTAGAATGGATAGTCCCTTTGCTCTCTCTTGTATTGATTGAGTTATTCTTTAACAAATTGGGAGTTATAATTTAAGTTTTTGAGATTGTTCTGGTTACCTACAAGTGTAATTATCCCGGGCAATGCCGGGTACTTCTGCTAGTACTCCAATGTTTATAAAGGCAGAAAGAACCCACTCCTGCCTGAACCGACTTCCCAAACTGGGAGACGGGAAATACAAATCTCTCTAGAAATTCTCGCCAACTCAGGATAAGAGGGGAGGCTAGGGGATGGTTAGCAAAATGCCCGCGATCCCTCTAGCCTGGTCGATACGATAATCAAGTGAGCCAAAAAGCTCGGAAAAGACTTTCTCGCCCTTTTTTAATGCATGTAACCTGAAAAGAGTTTGTTCTGAGTTACATAATTGTTTCTTTTAGAACAAAAACAAATTAGATGGACTATTATGAGGTTAGCTCTTGGAGCTCACTCTTTGCTCCTGTATCATAATATAACTCAGTCAATACAACACAGAGCAACACTTATGAGTAAAACATTTAGCGTCCCATATTATTCAGTAGTTCCATTAATAGGGACTGTCCCAGGTTCAGGTGAAAGGTTTTTTACTGTCAAGTGGTGGTTTGCATTCATATTTTGGGGTGATTCTGAATAAGAGGTCTCTGGCTTATACATGGCAGGGATGGGATAATTTACAGAAGCCTCCTTTGTCATAGGAGTATTACTGCATGCTATTATTATGGGGCCAGCTCGGTGGCCGAGAGGGTTAAGGCAGAGGTCTTTTCGCTCTCGAAACCAGTGAGTCGCGGGTTCGAATCCCGCTGAGGGCATGGATGTTTGTGTTTGTCTCCTTCATTATCATCCTTTCATCACGCAGAAGGCAACGGGAAACCACCGCATTATCACTCTTCCCTAGAAAACTGTGACTGGATAGCAAATGTCCACACAGTCACCAGAAGTCGATTTTGACTTGATGGAACTCAACAACAATTATTATGGGTTGCTCACCTCCATATTTGTTCACCGGATGGGCAACGCTAACGTCTCGGGGAGGTGCTATCCATTCTTCTATCGATACCTGGCTTTTATATTCCACTGTAGGTTGATATTGATAACCATAAAGAGAGGGTGTACACGGTTGCATAACCGGTGAAACAGATGCTGATAGCCTTATACACCATGTGAGCAGGTATCAGCAGTGGGGGAGGGGAAGGGGGGATTTCTTCTCTGCTTCTCACTCTGCTCTTTATTTTCCTTTATTTCCTTAACTAAACCTGCTAAAGTTTCTTTTATTTCCCCTATTTATTCACCCATTTGTTGAATTTCCTTCGCTGGTTCTTTAATCTCTCTCATATCTCTAACTAGATTTACTAATGTTTCCATTATTTCTATTAATTGTTCACCCATCCATTGTCTTTCTTGTTCCGACTCCTGGACTGTCGCAAATAATTTTTCTCTTTTATATTCTCCAATTAGTACATCCTCTATTAATGTTTTGAGCAAGCTAAGTCTAAATTTTTCACATGAGTCAATGTTTTCTTTCAATTCAACCATATTTATGTTTTGTAACGTCCTCCTATGTCCGGTGATACCTTAAGGTACGCACGAGATCGGCACGTAAGAGGCACAGGTGCTGACGGACCTAATACCTGTATGACTACCTCATGTTGGAACGTCACCGCTCAAGGAACCCAAAGCTACTGCTCTGAGATAAATCGATGATGGTATAGCAAAGAAATTCTGGTCAGGTATGAAATTGATAGTTAAAGAAAGTTTCCTTGAGAAAGTTAAATTGATATGGTTGATTCCTAGAAGCACGATAAGCCTTTCTTTTCACCTGTTGCTCGTTTATTCTTTGGCTAGCGACCTCATAGGCATCCTGCAACCTTAATTCAACTTCTCACGCATAATTCCCATCTATATCATAAGATATTTGATTAGGTGTACACGGTTAAACCTATCCAAAATCTCAATAGGCAAGGATGGTTCTCTACCCTAGAACAAGAAAAATGGCATCTCCTTCACAGCACTATGAGGGCTTGTAATATGAGCGAAATTTATGTATTGCAGAGTTTCGTCCCAGGTATTCTGTTGTTTGTCTGCGTAATGCTTTAGCATAGTGATAAGAGTTTTGTTATAACGCTCCACTATACCATTAGATATTGGATCATAGACAGTGGTGAATAATTTTTTAATTCTTAAAATTTTACAGAGCTCCTTCATAATAGCTGAAGTGAAATTTGCACCTTGACTGTCTTGTTCTTTTGATATGGAAGAGCAACGACCTCAGAATAACGACTGAAATGATCTACCAATACCAAAATATATTTATTTCCATCATTGAAAATGGGCAGGAGGCCAACCAGATCTGCTCCGATGCGATAAAAAGGTCGATTCACACCAGGGAGCATCTGATACTGCTGTTCCTTTCTCTAGAGAGGGTGTGTCTTCTTCTGATAACTCTTGCATTATTCGCAAAATGTTTGTATATCTTTCTTCACGCCAACCTAAAAGAACTGCTTATTTATCTTTCATTGTAGTTTCCGTGCTTTGATATATCACATGATTTCTATATAAATTTGGAATGACCATCCATTCCCATTTTTCGAGTCTTGAAGCTGAAATTTTTACATTAAATAAGATTCCCTCTCTATCAAGAAAATAACTGTCAACCCTCTCTGCTCCTCCCTGCTTTAACTTCAATTATAGGTTTCATATCATCATCGCGTTTTTGCTCTTCTGCTATCATTTCTCTTGATTTAACAGATTCATATTCTATGATAGTGCCAATAGCTACACAAGTAAGACAGTTTGCATTTCCATGAATGCAACCAGGCTTAAGAATAATTTCAAAATTAAATTCCTGGTGGGTTAATCCCTAGTGGGCCAATCTGGACCTGGGCTCCTAGATATTGAACAAGGACTTAAAGGGTCAGATATCAGTAATATGTTTGAATTGTAAATCCTATAGATAAACCTAAAATTGCTTTACCACAAAAATGACTGCCAAACATTCCTTCTCTGTAGTGGAATAATTCAATTACCTCTTTTTTTTTTAGAAGCCTGCTGGCATAAGTGATAGGCAACTCTTCTCCTTCAAATTTTTGGGATAAGATTGCTCCTAGTGCCATATTGTAGCATCAGTAGAAACAATGAACTCCTTTGTAAAATCTGGGCTTCTTAAGCACTGGGGCTGTAATTAATGTAGTAAACTTTTCTGCTTCTTCACTCCATTCAAAGGAAATCTCTTTCTTTGTCAAATTAGTAAGGGGTTTAGCAATGTGACTAAAAGATTCAATATGGCGGTGGTAATACCTAGCCAGCCCTATAAATGATTGGATTTCCCTGACTGTTGTGGGTCCTGGGAAATTTCGAACTGAGCAAACTTTTTCTGGATCAGGAGCAATTCCATTTTCAGACACAATATGTCCCAGAAATTTAACTTCTGATATAAAAATTGACAGTTTTTGTTTCATTTTTATATTGGCTTCTTGAATTCTTTTAAACAAGATTTCTAAATATTTCAAATGTTGTGCTTAGGTCTCTGAAAATATTAAAAAACCGTCCAAATAAACGAGCACAAACTTCCCTTTATATGCTCAACTGTACGTTCCCAAATGCTCGAAGAATTGGTCAATCCTATCGGTAATCTTTTAAATTGATATTTTGCCTCAGGGATAATGAAAGCTGTTTTGCTGCCATCTTCTATTCCCAACTAAAAATATCCTTGATTGGCATCAAGCACACTAAAAATTCTGGCATTCCCTAGAACTGATAAGTCTCCGAAATCAGAGGGAATGGATAAACATCTACCCTCATCACCTTATTTAACTTCTGATAATCCATTACAAACTGAAACATACAGTATTTCTTTTTTACCAGTAAAGCAGGGGCTGCCCAGGGGTAGGTGGATTATACAATCACCTCTTGTTTCAACAAATTTTTAATAATTTTGTCCATTATTTCCCTCTGTGCATAGGGTAAGCAATAGGGAGCCTCTGCTATAGGGCAGGCATCTCCCGTCTCTATAATATGATGGAACGCATGGTTGTATCCCAAATCAAACTCAGTTTGCGCGAAACAGCTTCTATATTGCCATAACAATCCTTCCATTTGCTTACGATCTCTCTCCACCATGTGATCCAACTTGAATAGTTTCATATAATCCTCCCTATTCAACTGTTCCTTTGCGTTTTCCTCTTTTATTTTGATTGTATGATTCAGGATGAGGGGGGTGCTCCACCTCAAAAATATCACCTATTCTTGTACCCTTGTCCAAGACTAACTGAACAATTTATGATCCTTACAGGTATACTTTGTCTATCTGAGACCTTCACGAGAATATTAACAGTCTTTAACCCTGACAGCTTTAAATTACAAGATTCTATCACTCCTTGCTTCCCTTCACATCCCTTGTCCTTCACTAAACCTTCACAAACCACCTCAGGAATACTAATCTTCCTTTTCAGATACACTGGTTCCATTTCCATGAAATTCCTTGTGACCTGATTACTACTATTCCTCATGGAACTTTCCCTTTTCCCCATTTGGTCGCCTGTTCTCTCCTCTGTCCCTCTGGAGTCAAGGGGAGCCCCTTTTTGGCTGGCCAGCCCGGTGGCCAAGAGAGCTAGGGTGTAGGCTTTCTAGTTCTCGAGTCCACCTGGCCGTGGGTTCGAATCCCGCCGTGGGCATGGATGTTTGTGTTTGTCCCAGGCTGCATACAGATATAACTTGTAAAATGTGCAAAATGACCCTAGTAGTCGACACCTAAATTTCTAGAACCCCCCCCCTTTTTTCTGGATTTCTCCTGCCGTGGTTTCCGTCTCTTTTACTATCGTTTATTCGGCATGCCCTTTTTATGACCTATTTTGGCACGATATCTACACCTTATTTTTTGATGCCACTTAATATCTGACGTATTCACCTCCAACCTCTGAGATCCTTCCTTATTTACATTGTGATGGGACATGTGTGATATTTCGTTAATATCTCACACAATCCGCCACTACAGATATGCTATTTGTTACGCATATCTGTGTTGCTCATTTATTAATAATAAAAAGGATAAAAAGTAGAAATTAGAGAAATTATTTAGTAGTTAGGAAGGGAGATTAATATAATGATGTCCCAAAGTTAAGAGTTGTTTTAGCAAAAGAAAGAAGAGATAGTTTTAATAGTGTAAGAAAGGTTATTTGGTGACATTAGTCATAGCAACAGATGGACAAGGTTTTTGAGAAGGCCATAGCAGATCAACGGGCGATGAGAAAATGAGAAGCAGAAGAGAAGAAGGAGCGGATAGTATCATGAGGAGGAACGGAGCAGCAGCTATAATACCTACGCATCATCGTAGGAGGCAACCGGTTGGTCACCGTAACAAGGATCTCTTTGCAGCGGAGCTGGAGGCATGATCGCGGGAAGACACCGGGCTAATGGGTATCAAGTCGCAGAGTTCTCTAATCAGCATGCACAGAAGAGAAGGCAGCGGAGACTCCAGGAAGCAACGGCTGTAACCTATGAGCTCATATCCACTAGCATCTCGGCTGTTTTATGAACTCCAGATAAGTGATAGTTTTAGAATAAAGACATGTGTATATAGTGAACGATTATCAAGAATATGGGATTTTATGATGTGCTTAATGTGTGAGAGGAACAGTGAACTATAAACAGATTTAAGAATAAGTTAGGAGAGTCTAATGTTAGCGTTAATTTGTGTTCCATAGAAGTATGTGATCCTATTGTTACGTTGATCATTATACCTTAATTATTTTAATTCATTTTCATTTGATTTAGTTTATGTATTGCTTCTATTATGGCCATAATTTTAAAATTGTCTTTTCTTTGAATAAACGTCCTAATTTAACTATAAGTTATTGATTTTTGTAGCAATTAGTTTAAAGAAGAAAGTTGAATAAGCAACCACTATACGATCATTAAAAGTAATTATTTAGTTAGTTAGTTTTCTTTCTTGAATTATATAAGTACACAGCGAGGATTGTTGCCTGCAACATTAAGAGAGCAGCGCTGCCTTCACCATTGCGTCAAAATTGGTGCCGTGATTCATAGTAGAGTAAGTAATTGGGAGGGAGGAATCTTTTTGTTGTATTATGAGAAAGCCACTATACGATCTGACAATTAGTATTAGAGATTCGTAGTTTATTAATATAGAAAGTGCGCAATGAGGAGTGTGACCCGCTACTTATTATAAAGAGTAGCGACTCAGACTTTCTCCATTGCGTCACAACATTTATCTCTTGCCCATATCAAATAATTGCTCTTCTGACAGCTTCTTCTATCTGTTGAGCTAAAGAAACACTGTCTCTTAAACTACTCTCTACTAACCCTACTATTGCCACCTATTTTAAATTGTCCTCTACCAGTGCAAATCATTCTGACAATTCCACTACCTTTTCCCATATCTTCGGACTCGTACATGCCATTTGTCGTTGTAGGGACGGCAATAGGCCCTCTATAAAACGATGTTTTAACCTATGCATGATCATATCATGCCCTGTATCCCTTCTGGCTTTCAATGTCTCATCCTCCTCTCCTTCCTCCTCCTTCACGGGAGTATTAGTCTCCTCCCTAATGCTACCAACCTGGTGGCATAAGTTTGTATGTCCTCACCTATTCCTTGTACTCATGTATTAAATTCTCCTACACTCTCTCTTAGCATCTTTTCCCCAACTCAGATTATTTTTAAATTTTGCGTAATTCATCGAGATCATCGAACAAACGAGGGCTTTTTGAAAAATAATGCCTCCATGGCTGTAACTTTTTTATTTTTTAACCGATTTTCAAAATACTTTTTGTATCTTATACTCACATTTGTCCTCTATTTAATGCACTATTCACTTTACGACATAGTCCCCATCCCTTTCCACGCATTGTGCTAATGCGTGACTAGTTGGGTGAACCCGTCGGAGAGGAATTCCAGAGTTGTTGTCGACACCAGGATTGAATGGCAGCATTTACCTCGCCGTCAGAAACAACTCATGTCTCTTAAGGGGCTCTTTCTTCTTTGGGAAGCAGTGAAAGTGGCAAGGTACAAAGTCTTTCATCTTTGAACTGTAGGCGCTGTATTGACTATTATTGTTATACTCTACTTATTCTGATTTATTCTGTTCTTTATCCGGTCCTTCCACAGCTAGGAATCCGAAACTTTCCACTTCAATGTCAAGGATTGCCTTCCCTCATTTAACTCACCGAATTCAACACTTACTTGTCAAATGTATTTTTCAAAAGCTTTACCTGCTAATAAAGTTTTCTTAACCAATATGAATCTTACAACTACAGAGAGAGCATTCTTTTAGTCAATTACACCTTTAATAACAATAGCTTAACTTAAAACCTTAATTTTATCATAAACGAGATTCCTAGAATGATTAATTCCTTTAAATCAATTAAACACCAAATTTTTTCCTAGGGGCCCTTTCCTAATTTTTGAAAAGAGCCCCTGTTTGGGCACCATTTGTGAAGTCCGTGAGGGAGGTAGGGGTAAATTTAGAGACGTCGAAATATCACCAGGGCTGCTCCCTATGGTTACTCCCCTTGGACCCGCCGTCCACTTGATTGTATATGGGTAATCCAAGGTTCAGTCCTATGTATTAGAGATTGATGACATCTTTCTAATACATGTTATTCACCTAGGCTTTTAAGTTTAATACAAATTCTCTTTACCTCCAATTTTAAGGATCCAATACCTTGTACTGGTCAATGACCAATGGAGAGCAGATTAAGTATATATGAAAATAACCGTTTTATTTCTTTAACAAAACATAACAAAATTTCAATATGAGCTAAGTTAGGTAATTAAACATTATTCAAAACTGATTTGATTGACAACTTTGCTTCTCCACAATCTTAAAGTATCTGAATAATATTATTCTTAAACAACAGAATTCATTATTTTAGAGAATCTTTATCATTACATTAAAGTTAATAATTGAATTTTGGTGAGAGCAATTTCCTTCAATGAATTGGATCTGCATAGGTAATAACCTATACATGTTTAATATTAAAATATGAATTTAGATTTAATGATGGCTCAGAAGAGTGAGAAAGGAAATGAGAAAGAGTGTGTTTTTACTGTGGGAGGGGGTTCATTCAGTACGGGCATAGTGGTGGGGATAGTTGCTGCTGCTTTGTATCTTCAAATACATCTTAAATGCGTTTCCAAGAGCCTCTTTTTTTCATGCTTCTCCGGGGTCTCTACATTGACCATACTGTAGTGGATACAATCATTCGGCATTTTCATTATTCTGGTTTACTTCTTCCAATTCAAGAGCTTAGAAATCACAGGAGTGGCTTGAGCTAATGCCACCAAGAGAGCAAGAAGAACAGCAAGAAGAACCAGGGTGACACCTGTTCACTTATATTTTTAAGCTTCTGCAAGATGCCATAATCTCTACAATTTCTCTTGCTAGGATCACGTGAGATCCTGGCTGATGCGGATTCATCTTCAGAAGAAATTCTGTTTATATGACAATTTAATAATTCATTGAAATTTATAATATAATTTAAAGAGGGTTGGGGCCATACAAATCCACCCTTATACTATGAATACAAAAAATTCTGATTACCTTGCAATCTGGATAAAGCATTTGAAAAGATAGTGGCATAGTATTAGAAATAACATTCTTTGGTGGCCAAAAAATATAATTCACTGTAGCATCACATAAAATTATTAATATGTGTGAAACAAATCCTTGAAACAGTAGTACGGTGAATTCCAAATAATACACCCAATGAGATGTAGGTAATTCTCAATTTCAATTTCATTTAAAAAATGAGCAATTTATCGACGGGCCTTAATTTACCTAATCTGGTGTCTTTGCTCTCAAGCAATTTAAGAAGTAATGCAAATATATTGGGTGTCACTAAATATAAATCAGACAATTTTTTCAATGAAAAATGAAAGGAAAAATTTTGCAACCTGGATTCGAATTCAAAATTCAGTACCATGCTACAAAACTTGCACGTTCTCACGTCATGAAAGTGTAAGGCCTGAAATAGGTGGATGCAGAGTCCGCAATGCGTAGAGAGGTTTTTCCGCAAACGTGGTCATTTCACAAAAAATAAAGACGCACGGAATCCGTCCTGCAAGCAGATTGCGGGCGGATTTCTCATATCTAGACAGTCAAGATATTTGGCGAGTCTGTGCACGCAGTAGCCAATCAGAATCGAATTAGCATTGCACAGTAACCCCGGGAAATTTGAACACCTGTATCAGCTACACTTCATTCACTGATGAAGCACATTCGATATTGTAATAACAATATTTTTCTCGATGAATGAAACATCTATATTTACAAATATTTGATATATATTTCATGATATATCAAATAATCGATGTTTCATAAACACTACATATAACTACGTCTAACTACTACATAAAACATTGATATTTAAAGGGTATTTTTTTAAATATGAAGCACTGTGTTTTAAGAAATAGCAATCCTCAACTAAAATTTTTGTTGTAGGGCCGCATGATGCCTGAAACTTCGACCATTGATGTTTCAAAATACATGTAAAAATTCAATTTTTTAAAATTCCATCGATTATACATCGATATCACTCTAATATGAAGATTTAAAATTAAATTAAATTCATAATACACTATGATATAAATGTATAATATCTATAACATAATAAGATTGAGATTTATTGTCGTTCATTTAAAGAAAACCTGCAAAATTCAGAACATAAACACCTCTTTATTAAAACTTTTTCAACTCGTACAGTTCAGATAAGTTTAAGGCGTTTAGATGACATGTTTTTGGATATAGTATAAGATTTTCACTGGATAAAAACATGGATTATTTACTTAATATTGATGGCACTGCTCTACCCTAACAAAAAATTACTTACCAGTCAATGCCATGATAAAGAACAAAAAATAAGGTACAACAAATATCTACAATAAGTATACAAAATGAAAATTACAGTTGGAAAGTCTAAGTGACCAGTATGTTATTATGAAAAGGAAGTGAAATTATAACATTGATATATTCGAAGGGTTGGCAGGATATAAGAGAAAAATGCTGCGGGGAGGTATCGAAACCCAATGACCATGTGTACTGATCGTGTTTTTAAAGAACATATACATCAAAGTTTTACTTAAAATTTCTCTCGTATTTTATCAATACATCAATTTTGTTAGGAAAAACAAAAAAATGACCATTAATTTTAAAGAAGAACGTTCCTTTAATGAACGATTAATACACTAACTGCCATTATAAGGGCACTCTAAAATAGACCAATCGGAAGAGACTTCTTGCAGTCGAATATTTAATTGTGAACTGAAAATGGAAACTTCACGATGCCTCCATAAGGTATACGGAATGCTACCACCCGTACCTGTAGCAGATTCCGCTATCGCTTGTTCTAGCATTTTAATTGTGAAACAGGCTTAAGAAATGATGCAGAAGCATTGTCTGGTTTATAAGTAATAAATATATACTGGATATGAACGTCCAAACATCAAGAAATAATTTTTACAATGAAAAATGAAAGGAAAAAATTCTGCCACTTGGATTCGAGCCAGGAATCGTGGGTATCATATGCCCGACGCCTCTATCAACTGGGCCATCGCAACACCCAGATGCCAAGGAAAGAAAAGTTGAAGTGGATAATTTTGAAGAAAGTGAAGAAATTCAAGAAAATGAAAAAAAGAAAATGAAATTAATGAAATTCCCTCATTAGGAGCAGAAGATAATGTGATGATGCAGAACATTAATGTAAAATTATCAGCTGGAAAAATTTCAAAAAAATTTATTATTATTTTTTTTTTATTAATTAATTATGTTTAATTTTTTCTAGGTTGCTGTACAAACAAATGATATGTTTGACAATTGGCATACAACTAAAGTGCAGGTTTTCATTTCCTGTACTTCTAATGGTGAGGCATCCACACAAGCAAATGATATAATAATGGAAAATCAAAATTCAGTAATGCACTACAAAACTTGCACATTCTCACGTCATGAAAGTGTTAAGAGATGATGCAGAAGCATTGTCTGATTTATAAATTATAAATGTATATTGGAGATGAACCTCCAAACATCAGGTAATGATATCTTCAATGTAAAATGAAAGGAAAATTTCTACCACCTGGATTCGAACTAGGAACCTCAGGTATCATATGCCCTACGCCTCTACCAACTGGGCCATCGCAGACACCCGGAAAGCCATGCTGTGTTCATCTTCAGTATATATTTATTATTTATTAAACTTTTTTTTTCCCCATCCTTGCCACTTAGAATTTCATCTCTGTGTGTGGATGGGCATTTAAACTCAAGCAGGATAAGTTTTCATTCTTCTATGAAGAGGATTCCATCTGGACTGCAGCAAAGCCAAGGAATTTCTGGGCGTATTACCAAACCTAAATCAATTATGTTGGTTCTCTAAATTGATAAATCTTTCATCAGTGCTTCTTTAGCTTTTACTTTCGCGCTTTTTCCATACTCTGTATGTACAGAAGAAAATGGTTTGCTGTGCAACAGTTTTTTATGCCAGATTCTTAAGTTCACCTTTCAAGTTTTGATTTGATGTGGAATAGAACTTTCAGAACTTCTGAGGCTTCTTTCTTAGAACCATTCTTCTAAGTTGCTTTGCTTGACTGTTCTTCGACAGATATCTGCAATGTCTTCCAGCTTGATTTGTTTCCTGTTACTGTACTGTTCTCTTAAGTCTTCTGGAAGTACGTCTGGAAAATGTTTCTTCATCAATGATATCTTTCCTTAGATGTTTGTTATGGAATAATTATAGTAGAGAGTTATATTCCTATCTGTTAAAATCTTGGAAATAACAGAATCACGTGTTTCATCACGGATGTTGTATTCGGTTGGTATTTTATCTGTAGGAATATTGTTGCATGCTAACAATAATTGCTGTAGCAGGCACATGATGTCTGGAAATTGGAGTAGGACATCTGGGTTTTCAGGCATGACATTGTCCATCTCCTTGAATTTCTTGGGTTGTCCAAATAACTTTGTCAATGCCATTGGCCATTTGTAATTCTTTCATCGATGGCTCCCCCCAAAGCTGTGGTTGTGTAGTCTATGTGGTTGCATCTTCTTCATTGGTGAAAACAATGACAGCAGCAGCATGCTTCCAAGTGCCATTGATGCCAGCCACACAGGTGCAAAAGCTACTTATTGGCTGGTTGTTTTCATTCAACTGAAAGTAGATGATTTAATATAAATATTATTTTGATATATTATATTTAGAATACAATTAAATTATAATTCGTTATAATTTTATTATCCAAATTTTTAATACCAATAATATGAATAATTTAAAAAATAAGAATTTATAAAATTTTATTTTTAAAACATTTTCATTTAATTTTTAATTTACCTTAATACAAAAATAAATTACATAACAAATTTAATACTTATTTGCATTCAAAAGTTTAACTATAAGTTTATAACGGTCCCTTTCATAGAACCATTTATAATTTTTTTTCCTCGCCACATTTATACACGTTTTGTGTGTGGATGCAGTTCTCCCACCTTTTTGCGGTTTGCTTTGACGCAAGCAACATTCTCGAACTGTGTTATCCTGTTTTATTTACCTTTTGTTGGGTTCCCTTTCCCGGAGTCATCTCTCCATGCTTTCCCACTCGATTTTGTGTCGGAACTGCATTCATCAGGCGTTCCTTATTAGTCGCGTATTGTTTTCAGACATGCCAGGTCTTAGCTCTTTTCGGTGTTGAGAATAATCTTTTATTTCAGAGAGATTACCGTGGCCCCCTCTCACATGATTTTAACTTAAAGGGTCAACATGAAGTGTTCGTAGGCATCAAGTTTGGTTGCATCTGGCTGAATGGTTAGCATCTAGTTTACTGAGGATTTTCCTCACCCTAGTCTGGCCATATACCTTGCGATATACAGGGCGCATTATGAAAGTAATGCGCATAATTTTATTGTGATGTGACTATCCATTGCAGTGCTCTCGGACTGGTCGAATTTTATTGGAATCTGCCCTTCCAAACGTGCCCGGTCTCAGTTTGCTCTGAGCAGTAGGAGCAGTAGGACGTGTCTTCGCACGAAGTCTGTTTTTCGATTGTGTCACAGCATGATGGAGCGTTCGCTGGAACAGCGGTATGCGATCAAATTTTGGGTGCGGCTTGGGAAGAATGCAACAGAAACTGACATCAAAGACGTCTTCAAGCTCCACCACGACAATGCCCCCAGCCAAACGGCCTTCGTTGTCACCAACTTCCTGACCCGGAGTAAGACCCCCGTGTGACCCAGCCTCCTTACAGCCCTGACTTGACTCCATGTGTTTTTTGCTATAAGCAAAACTCCATGCGTTTTGTTGCTATAAGCATCACATAATAGCAGTTCGGGGTTGCTGCTCTCTCCCCCCGGTTCCTGATCCTAGGTGTGCTTGGTGAAGCCCCTAAGTGGAAATTTGATTAAAGGAGAGCACGCTGCATTCTAGAAGTTACCCTGCTACATTAATGGTGCAAAGACAATATATTGCTGATAGGGCAATGGTTAGTAATGTGTTTCAGGTGTCAGCTAAAACTAGCTATGGGTTATGTTATAATACATTTCTTTCTCTGTTTAAATTCGTTCTTAACTGTTAAATAGATTGTATGTTTATGGTTTTGGGGCCTCAAGTTTTGTTTTATGATAAGCTATTCATTATTATTATACTATAATTATTCTGGGTATAAAAGTTTTACTTGTTGATTCACTCTCGCCTCCTCCTTGTGCTAAAATTATCTCACCCATGCAAGTCCAAAAAACCCGCTCCTGTTCACGTGGGTGTTTATTGTTGTTGAAGGTGCCTTCTGGCCCCACCCCACCCATGCCTGAGGGCACAATATGGTGTCAAGAATTTAGTCTTAAATTGATAATACAACCAGCACCACAGAATTCAATTATGTTCTGAAAATCAAGAAATTTATGAGAGGTTTCATTTTATGGATGATATGTTACTCAGTAAAAAATATATTATAAATTTGACTTTTAACTTTTTATTTCATTCTTATTTAAAAAGAAAGTGAATTACTGATCAATCATTAATTATCACATAATAATATATACTGAAACAAATGTATGTCTTGTCAGTAGTCATTATGGATGCACGATTGAAACATTCTTCAGATTATATTTTATGTGGACCAACAGGCTCTGGGAAAACATCATTTGTGGAAAAGTTGATTTTAAATAGTCAAAATTTAATTGACCCAGCACCAAAGAATGCAGTCATTTGTTTTTCTGAAAATCAACAAATTTATGAAAGATTTCGTACACAGAGTCCCATACCTATTACATTTTATAATGGATTTCATTTTCAAATTTTTGAGTTGTTGCATCTGTTAACACTGTTGATAATAGATGATTTCTTATCAGATTTAAACCAACAGGTTTTAAACTCTCTGTTTACGAAACAGAGTCATCATAGAACCATTTCCATTAGAATTATCAGTCATAATTTATATGAAAAAAAGATATGCACTGCACATTTGAATGTACAGTATATTCCTCTTCAATTCATGTCGTGATACCTCTTGAATTAAATTTTTGGGAAATCAATTAGGTGTTGGAAGTCAGTGGTTGTTAAACATATAAAGACAGCATGAAAAAAGTTATGCTCATTTATTATTAGATTTGCGACCTGACACACCACAATACATGCGGTTTTGTAGCATTATCTTTGAAATACCTTCTACTATATATGATTTAATGAAAGATTACATCTTGTCGAGTTTGACAATATCTTCCAGTTCTACAACTGTTAGCATCTAATCAAGTAAATTCTCAAGTCAAACGCAATTTATTGAACGATTCGGAACTAATTAACACACTAAAATTTATGTGCTATGAATGATCTTAAGAGTAGAATCCCTTTAAAACCTACGGAAGTTGCACAATTAAAATAATATAAAAAGATCATAACAACTAAAAGATCTTAATAACTAAAAGATATTCTATTCATCAAAAATAAACAAGCAATTAATCAAACAGGTCAAGAACTTTTTTTGCAGCACTGATAATTTTTGCGCCACTAGTTGGATTATTAGGAGATTTATTCAGTGAAAGATAATTTGTTTTGCAGAAGGTTTAAATATGATGTTAACTTCTACACTTAATTTACCAGTGTCATCTCTGCAGATACCGTTAACTGAACTCGGTTGAGAAATAAATGAAATTTTAATCTGCAAGGATTTGGATGAACCTACAAAAGTAAAATTGTATTTAAATTTATTACAAAAATATTTAAAATATATAAGGGTCATACAAATGAAAACGAAAATTTGTATGGAAAAAAAACTATGTGCAGGATCGTAAGTTTTTGTTTTCAACAATTGCAAAACCTCACGTGCAAATTGAACAATAGGTTGCAAGTGTTGCATCACGTGAGAGAGAACAATAGCTCGCACTTCGAAGCTCAGTGAGTGCTCACTTTGACCAAACAACAAAATGGGGTCAAAGAAACAGGAACAGAGAGCAGTAATTTGTTTTTTGACATATGAAGGAGATTCAGTTTCTGAAATTCATCATGGTATGCAGAAAGTCTATGGAAATGACTGCCTAACCTTCACTTGTGTTTGGGCATGGAGCAAGAGGTATTCGGAGGGATGGTCATCATTGTAAGATGATCAACGACCTGGACAAGAAACCGCGCCATCACGGATGATTCCAAAGCCAAAATTGACGCAGCCAAAATTCAATGTCCTGAGTGCTAAAACTGGCCGTAGTCGTGGTACTGTTCACTCCCTTATCAGGAACGGTCTGCACTACAGAAAAATCTGTGCACAATGGGTCCCGCATCATTTGACATCAGGACAACTTGGAGTTCTAATGCCCATGTCCTTGCAACATTTGACTCGCTATGAACAGGAAGGAGAGAGTTTTCTTGACACAATCGTTACAAGGGATGAAACTTGGTGCTTTCGTTTCCAGCCTGAAAGCAAACGTCAGAATCGTCAATGGAAGCATTATGGGTCAACGCCCCCCAAAAATTCAAAAACAATCGCAAACAGCACGGGGAAGGTGATGTTCACAGTGTTTTTTGATCACAAAGGCCCGATTTTACTGGACTTTCTTGAAAAATTTAATGATGTTAAATTGTGGTTGAGCAGTGAAGATAATTATACTTTTTTTAAGGCAGCAAGAATAAGATTTTTACATAATTGTTTAATCAGTTATGCAAAGGACAAAATTTGGGCAGCAGATCTCATCACACTATTGAACTTCTCTTCTTCTATTGATGAACATCGATATATTTGTTAACAATAATCGATATTTTCTCTAAACAAGCGATTGTATGACCTTTAAAACGGAAAGATGGTAACACTCTTGCAAAGGTTTTTGAAGAATTGTTCAGATACAATAAACCAGAATTTCTTAATACAAATAAAGGCCCAGAGATTTACAATGAATTTGTGAAAAAAGTCTTAAATAAATTTGGAATTAAACATTATTCTATGGAAAATGAGGATATCAAAGCATCAGTTGTAGAACACTTTAATTGTACAATTTGAGAGAAATTTTATCCGTATTTATGTGCAAACAACACTCAAAGATATTTAGAAGTTTTACCAAAACTTCTTGATGCTTACCACAATAGCTATCATCGTTGGATAAAAATGAAACCCATTGAAGTTGACAAACGTAATCTACACATTGTTTACCATAATCTTTATGGTTAAGGATTAAAAAAGGTGAGAATAGTTAAAAGGCGTGCAAATGTCAGTCTTTGTCGATGGTAACAGCCATCAGCATTGGTGCACGAACCAGTCGTCTGCTGTGGAGCCCCATACTCAGCAACGTTCGCTTAACTGTCATTAAGGATACACTTTTGGTAGCCACATCTACTCTCATGGGTTTACTCCTCAATGAACAGAAGAATTCACGGTTCAAGAAATTAAGTCTCGACAACAAATTCCTACATCTACTGTTATTGAATACCATAAACATCCAATAAAAGGAAGTTTTTATTCGCAAGAATTACAAAAAATAATGGGGCAATGTCACAAGCTGTATAAAGTAGAACGCATATTGAATAGACGTAAGGAAAGAGACGGTTCCATTGAATATCTTATGCGTTGGTTAGGTTATCCACCTTCATTTTACTCTTGGGTGTCTAATTTACATGAAGTGTAAAGAAGAAAAAGAAAATTATGGAAGAATTTTTTCCAACTTTACCATCCAATAGTTCTCACACTTTTTTTTCCAACAAACACTGCAAAATTACAACACGAAGTTGACTGAAACGATCGATTCACCTGGTGAATTTGATGTTGCTTTATCAGAAATACATTTCCCCAATAACTTTTCTCAAGAAAGTGTTGTGCTGGAGAAAGATGATCTCTCCAAAGTAGTCCTTTATAATTTCAACAATGAAAAGAAATCTGTAACTGAAACTCATAAGTCTTTTGATGAGGTGATGTGTATTATAATTTAAAGCAACTTACTGATGCAATAATTGTTGAGCTCAAAAATCATAGAGAAGGAGGAATCTTTGGAAATTTATCTACTGTGCCAGCTCTGACTTATATTCTACCTTATAAACATTTTCAACTGAGAAAGTTTGCAGATCCAGCTAAGACTTATTATGTGCAAACGATTTTAGGAAAAAAATTAGCGGAATGGTTAGGGTTTGACAGGGTTTAACAATTTCCAGTCATGACTAACAAAGCAGAAATACAGATCATCACATATTATCCAGCACAAATGATACCTACCAAATTTATTGACAATTTGTATGTTTATACAGATATCCCTCAGCACATTGGTGACACACACACACCTCCGTTAAAAATCATAAATGTACATGGAGAACAGGGTGAGTTAACTAACGTGGTTTTCTCCAGACTGCAGTATATTCCACTTATAAAACAGAATTTTTCAACAGTTGAAATCGATACTAGAAATGATGTTGGAAAGAGAATACTCTTTGGACATTATAGTTATGTTATTTGCGATCTTGATTTTACAAAAAAAAGAATATAATGTGTGAGATTTATTAAGGAAGTGATTCCATTCTATATATGTCACTGACATCATGCAAGAAATTTAGTTCTTTACAATGAAGCGCTGTTGTATGTACACAGACTATTATGTGAACCAGGCAGGTGGTCAACAATTACTGTCTTTTACGGAACAAAATTTCAAAGAGAGCATGGGTTAGGAAGTTATTCGGTTCAATCGGAAGATGGGCCTTTACCAATCTTAAGAAAAGTAACTTCTTATTTAGGGAAAAAAGGATTAGCTACAGGTGCTAATATTTTGAGTGATGTTGTTGCTGGACAAGATTTAAAAGAAGCAGCAAAAGATAGGCTTAAAGAGACTGGAAAGGAAGTCCTTGATAACTTTGGAAAATATTACAAAGAGGATCAGGTAGAAAGCACAAATCACGAACACTTCAAAAAGTGAAAGGACGCACAAACAGAAGGAAAAACAAAAAGGACATCTAGACAATTTCAGATTACTATATACGTGATGTGTTCAGATCCATTATATTTAGATTTATCATGTCGATCATCCATTCCACAAGTTGCTTTTGCGTTTTGAGCTCACTGGATTTATTTAGCATATCTCCAACTCAGATTAGTATCGATTATACACGTGTCATCGAATGCAAAGCTTTTACAACTTTATCAGTAGATAGTGTTGTTGACTTTTTGGTGCCAGAAAGTCCAGATGAATATATTGATTTAGCTGAGATTTTATTGTAATTGAAAATCAAAAGTAAAAAAACAACCACAGAAAGTTTAAACACAGTGAAAGTGAACACATTTCTCCTTGTCAGTTGTTATTGCAAAATTTATTCACAAGGAGAAGGCCCCAACGAACAATCGAGTTTTCTGATGCCCTTTGGTAGGATGGTAGTCTTTTCGTAAAACCAAGTGCACAGCCTCCAACTTGGCCCTATTTTCGAGAAAATCCCCTTTAAAGTATGTTTTATATTACTAGTGTAAACTGCATCTCAGCAACTGTACATGTATTATCCCAACGGCGAGCAGCCAAGTAGTTAACGTTCGAGCATACGAATCATGAGATCGTGGGTTCGAGTCCACGCGTTGACTATTTTTTGTTTTAATTTTTATAATGCTACATTTAAAGACCGACAGTTCTTTCGGTTATTTCCGGTTTGGTAAGCTAATCGTATAGACGCTGCGATGGAGTCAATACCAAGCACTTCTGAAGCCTGTGATAATAGGTCTACGTCTTGTGATGAAATTGAGCAAGATTATAGAGCAGATGAGAGAACTGACGTGTTGTTTTATCCAGCGACTGTGCAGCAAAAGCAGGAACTCACCAATGGAATATTTCATATGCGAAAATTGCTGATTGAATCCAGTGTCTTAACAGACACAGTGAGTACAACAATTAGCAACCAATCAAAGAATTATTCCAAAGATTTATACAAATGATTGATGCAATGGAGTTCACAGAAGAAGAGGCTTTGGTATTAGAACAAGATACACGTGATCCTGTATCCAAAAAACAAAAAGTGACAAGCAGCAAAGAAGAAGAATCGAAAATGCTCGATAAAATTCCATATACCATCAAAATTCAAGCTGTGGAATTGGCCCAACCACATCCGAAATGGTCGATAAATACTTTGCGCAATCAACCAACACATTTTTTAAAAAGCAGATCACAATTATCTACTTGAAAAAACATACTGAACAAGGCATTACCCGATATGATAAGTTAGAGATCATAAACAGGAGCATGTATGATCAATTTATTGAAGCAAGAGACGATAAAAAGAGCCTAATTACAACTCGCATGCTGAAGCAATGGGCAATGGACGCTGCATTCCAATTTCTTGACGGAACTTTTGAGTTTGTTGCATCGGACAGATGGGTGAAGAATTTCAAATGATTGTATCACATATCTCAACGACATGTTATGCGATATGTAAGTGCAAAAGATACAGTAATGCATCAAGGACTATTAGAAACTGCTGTCAAATATCAAGAGCAAACGTGTGCAATTATTGCTAATTTTGATCCCGATTATGTTATAAATACTGACCAAACTGGTTGTGAGTACAGAATCAGCAGTTGTCGCACTCTTTCTCACAAAGGCGAAAAAGTACCTGAAGTTGCAGTTGGCCAAATGCAAAAATTAACACATTCATATACAGCACAGTACTCTATAACTTTATCTGGCAAATTGTTGCCAAGAGTATTTGTTTGTTTGCAAGAAAGCACCGGAAAATTTGGTCCTCGTATACAAATGGAAGTCGAACAATACACGCAGCAATATGCCAACGTTTATGTCACATCCACAAAGTCCGGAAAGTTACAAAAGGACACGTACGAACAATTTCTTGACAACATAATACAACCTTATGTTACAATAAATCCATTTTTGTACATCGTGGACTCTTGGAGTGGCCAGACATCTGTAACCATGCATCAAATGAAGTTTACTAATGGACAGGGTCTTCCTACGTGTATGTTATTGATCATACCGCCGAAATGTACACGTTTATTTTTATCGTCAAATTAAAAATTTTATACGTCGTATGCAGAGTTGTTCATATCTTTTGGAAACGAACAAGGAAATTACATCAGGGTCAGATGTCATAAAAAGTCACGCACTCATTCTCAATTACAGGCTCCAATATATTCGAATATGTTACAGTAAGTATAGTGTACAGATGGTTTTGTAAAAATATAATTTCTTGCAATATATGTAACATTTGATTGTATTTATATCAGATACGCCTTAGTATGCTGCCAAAATAAAGCCTACAAAAGAAAATCTTTTGAATGTAAATCAAATTTCTTTTCCGGAATGCATGGAAAAGGAAAACTGCAACTGCAAGATTAGTCCTGCATTCATCCAATGTTCTTGGTGTCACACACATTTGTGTTTCAAATGTTTTTTTGAATAATAGTTTGGTTTGGTTTGTTTGGTATTAACGTCCTTTTCAACTGCTATGGTCTTTTCTGGACGGCGTTATAGGGGCCGCAAATTTTGCCTCGCAAGGGTTCTTTAACATGCAGCCGGCAAACGTCTACACGGGACCAACGGCTTTACTTCCCTTCCGAAGGAAGTGCGTGATCTCAGGATTTACCCCTGAAAAATCCTCGTCGTCCTCGGCCGGGATCGAACCCGCGTACTCGGGTATCAAAGGCGATCAAGCAACCTGCTGAGCCACCGAGGCCGATTTTTGAAGAATAACATCCAGCACGTTGTATTCGACAAGCCTAACTGTAAATATTCTACATCTTCGAAATTATTTGTTAAAACTATAATTTCATGTTATTTTTTTATAGCGCCCAATATGGGCAAGAAGCAAAGACATAAAAACCTGAACATAAGAAGAAATGAACAGTTAAACATTAAAAAAATTTTTTTTTTTAAATCGATATATGTTTATGAATTATTTATACTTTTATAACAGATATTATTATCAGAATAAGTTGAAAATGTGTTCCTTATTGCTCTTACTTGTTAAAAATATTTTTTTCATTATAACAGCATATTATAACAGAAAAACATATTAAAAAGTGCATGATAGCACAGTTACACGGGTGGATTCGAACTCGAGATCTTATGGTTCGTACGCCATGACGTTACCTGTTCGGCTGCCGCGGTTGTGATGATTGTCAAGGTACAGTTTACACTAGTTATATAACACATACTTTATACGGTATTTTCTCGAAAATAAGGCCAAGTTGGAGGCTGCGGACTTGGTTTTACGTAAAGGACATATCAGACTACTATCCTACTAAAGGGTATCAAAAAATTCGATTGTTTATTGAGGCCCTCTCTTTGTCAGTCACATTGATGTATTCTTCAATGGAAAGTTAATTTCTGGTTAATGATTTTTATGGATATAAAGCATGTTTGCAAACTTTATTGAATTACAACAAAGATGTCAAGACCTCATAGCTATTCGTATCATTTTGGAGGAAACAAAAACAGAGAAAAGCCGCTATTCTGAACAGTGTATCTGTAGAACTGATTGGTTGTGTACATGCTCATGTGTTAATACAACCTAAGTTTTGTTCAATAGCTTATCGATGTGAAATTCAGATTGGTACCCAATCGACCTGATTTTTTCTTGACAGTCGCTGCCCTCTGGAATCACCGCTGGATTGAAACCTGTAATTTTTGAAGACGCATTACTTTTGATTTGAAAAATAAAAATTTCACCAACCATTCTCTTGGCACATGCACCTGCATTAGCAACCAGAAATGGAAAATATCCTTTTCGCCAGACTGCTATCAAAGTTCATACAGCTATTTATGGTACAAAACCAACAAGCATTTACAATGTACTTCAAGGACAAATTCCAAACCGAATTGTCATTGGTCTTATTAAACATGATTTCAATTGCAATTATGCAAATGACCCATTGAAATTTGAAAATTTTGACTTAACTTCTATGTCTGTCAGCATTGATGTTGCTGTTGTAGATGGCAAACCCATCACAACAGATTTCACAAATAAAAATTATGCATATGCATATGCAAAAATGCTTAGTGGATTAGGAATTTCATTTCAAAATTTTTCTAATGGTATAGTTTATAAGAACTGGGGAGCAGATGGTAACACATTATTTTGTTCTGATCTTACACCCAATCATGCAGTAGATGAAAGCTCTCATATATCTCTGATATGAAATGGTGTTGTCAGAATCGAATATTCAGAAGTTTGAAAGAATTCAAAGAAAATCTCACTAGTAATGTTAACATCTTGGTCTATGGTGAAACGGACAAGTTGTTTGAAAATGATCATCAACGCAATGTCATTGTGGAATATTAAAAACTTAAAAAAAAATAGTAATAGTTGACAAATTAATGCAATGAAATTAAAAAAAAACAATGAATAGTTTCAAAATTGATGAAATTCTACCCCTTTGTGTTCACAATTTCTTAGTGTTTTTGAGAGTGATCGCATTCCATCAAAACAAGCCAATGGTTGTGAATATTGATCCTAGTACAAAAAAAGGATCTTGTTGGGTAGTATTAAGGTGTAATGAATATTATGACCCTCTGGGGTTTCCCCCTGTAAACTTTAGTGTAATAGAATATTTATCACAATTTAGAGATAACAGGTGGTGGTATAACAAAATACGTTTTCAGAGACATAATTCTAAAGTTTGTGCACATTATTGTATTTAGTATATATATATAATAGATGTAAAGGAATTCGTACTGATCAAATTATTGCTAACTTGTTAACTCAGAATGATTCCAATCACTATGTATATCAGTTCGTGAAAAAATTAAAAGTTAATTAAAGGAAATTTTCTTTACACTGCTCAAAACAATTAAAGGAACACTTGTAGAATCTCCTACAGAGGGCGTAAATAATACTTTTTAGCAATTTCATCTTCTCCAACATGAAACCTACTACCTCCCTCATAGGAAATGGTTGAAGCCAACACATTTTGTTGCCAGCTGTTCTGAGAAATTTGGATAGCAATATAACCCCCTGGAAAACAAAGTGGTTACATGCCAGTACACTCTTTGCTTGGAGATAACGGTCGAACATTAGAAAGTGCAGGCATTCCTGGAACGTTGTTGTTAGTGCTCTGACATGCCACAAAGGCATCTTGAAGCAGTAAAAGCTGCGAGAGCCGTAACACTGTTCCAAACGGGTCATTCATTTCGGACTGTGGCAAATGCCCTCAATGTGTCCTCTTCCGTCATTTTCCGACTGTGGACACGATTCCAGACGACTGGCAAGTACACATGAAGAGTTGGACAAGGTCGCCGACGCTCAACAAACGCCAATCAAAATCGTTATGTGCAGACTTGTGCACTGCGCCAAAGAACCTCAATGGCCAGAGACCTGAGAAATGACCTGCAGATGTCAACTGGGGTAGCTGTTTCAGATCAAACAATCCAGAACAGATTATGTGAAGTTGGCTTGAGAGCCAGACGACCAAATCGAGTGCCTAGGCTAACCCGCCAGCACATACAGGCGCGACTAGAGTTTGCACATCAACATGTCACCTGGCAGTTTCGCCACTGGCATTCTGTTCTCTTCACAGACGAGTCAAGTTTCCACCTGACCCTCTCTGATGGCCGTCTACATATCTGGAGACGACATGGTGAGCGAAACACAGACGCAACAGTTTGTGAGACTCACCGAATGGGATGTTGTTCCATTCTGTTTTGGGCTGGCATCTCAATAGACCATCGAACGGATCTTGTGGTCGTCCGAGGGCGAATGACTGCTGCCATTCGTGACATTCTGGAAGAACATGTGATTGTTGCTGCACAAGGCATGGGGCCTTGATTTCTTCTGATGCAGGATAATGCTCGTCCACACGCTGCATCTGTCACTCAACACTTCCTACGGATGCATGGCATTCAGACCATGAGGTGGCCTGCAATGAGTCCAGACTTAAATCCCCTTGAACATCTTTGGGACATGCTTGACAGGCGAATTCGACACCGCCCTTCAGCTCCGGAAACACTGCAACAGCTCATCCGGGCACTTACTGAGGAATGGGACCGGCTTCCCCAAGATCACATCCTGGCAAGATACGGAGCATGCCTCGAAGGTGTATGGAGGTTACTGCAGCCCATGGTAGGCATACACATTACTGAGTGGTGCAAAAACTGATCCCTGGAAGAAACAGGGCATTCTCCTCACAACGTCCAAAGGACATTTCACTTTGTTTTAGGGAGGGGTCGTGCAGTTTCCTGTTTTTTCTTTGTTTCTTCACCAGTTGTTTCAATAATGCATTCTATTGTTAAATAAACCGTATTTTAATGATCACATACAGCGATTTTGTCCATATTATTCGTAGTTGCTTCTGCATGCTGCTTAATAGAAGTGTTCCTTTAAATGTTTTGAGCAGTGTATTTTTCTTTTTTTTTATCTCTTTCTTTTCAAGATGGTTTTACATGCATCATCTGCAAAAAAAGCTTTGAATACAGAAGAAACTTGAGACGACATATACAAGTAAGACATGCAGATATATTCTGTACATACTGCGATGAACATTTTGAGTCCAATCAACAACTGGTTTTGCATAACCAATGTCAACATAAAAAAGGGAAAAAATTCGCTCCCTTTACCTGTAGTAAAAAACTTTTAACAAAGAGAACAATGAATATGCATAGGAAGTGCACGAATCCAAACAACCACCAAAAAGAACGTGTAAAAAGTTTTGTACATGTTACTTATACCATATAAGTAATTCTGCAATAGAATTTGCCAAATATATTGATAATTTCAAAAGTGAATTAGAAAATTTATTTACACGTATTCTAAATTGTCTCTTTCATATGAAATTTATAATCTGCTTGATGGTGACAATGATGAAGGCAACAACAATTCAGGAAAAAATTCCCAAAACTTGAAAGTATTCTTTGCAATAAAACTAAAACTAACATGTCTGAATCAGAAATAAATGAAAACTTGAATGATGCTTTAAAAATGATTTCAGATAAAATTGAAACATTTATAGGCCAAGGGTCGGAATGGATTATCACGACTTTTGATATACGTGACATCCATTTTGGTCAAGACAAACCATTACAAGGTAAATTAGGTAAATACTTATCTGCAAAAAAAAAGCAGTAGTCAACGTCAAAAATCACGATAAAATTTGTTTTGTATATTCTGTATTGGCAGGTATTTATCATTTTCATAACCCGATCATGTCAGTCATTATAAAAAATACATCAGAGAATTGAATTTAACACGTATCCATTTCCCCACATCTGTAAATGAAGTTCCTAAATTTGAAACTGATATAAATATTACGATGCATGTTTAAGGATATGAAAAGAAAACAGTTCTGCATTATACATCAGTTCATTCAAAGGTAAGAAAACTGCTCAACATTTACTTGTGAGTAACAATCACTTCTGTACTATATGAAATTTTAATGTGCTTTGTTGAACAAAAAACCACGATATGTATGCCTGTATTGCTTATTCGCTTTACAATATCCAAAAAATTAGAAGAGCATAGGCAATATTGTCACGAAAGCAAAGCACAGACACATTAGATATGACAAGAATCAACCATTTTATCAGTATGACAAGCAGTTACCTGTACCATTTGTTGTGTACGTGGATTTTGAATGCATTTTACAAAAATTGTACACAGATGTACCCAATTTAGATCATTCATATATCCATAAATATCAAAAGCATATAACATGTGGTTTTTGTTAGAGCGAAGCGTTAGCGAAGCTCTGTTATCAGGCGAAAATCAAAATTCTTTGTGCGCATAAAACTTTTGAACCAGAGAACATAGACAAATGAAATTTTGCACACAGCTGGACATGACCATCCTGATGGTCACTAAATAAAAATTTTAAAAATCGGTTCAGCCATCGAGGAATAATCACCATTTAGCTGTTCCCATTGAAATGCATTGAAAAAAATGTAAACAAACAATTGCACGCGCTAATAGATTTTTCAACATAGAAAATATGGCGAAGCCCTTCGCAAATTTTTTTCTGCACCATCGATTTTTGAGACCATTTTATCCAGTTCTTAGAACTTTTATCACCTGTTTTTTTAGAGCGAAGCGTAAGCGAAGCTCTGTTAACAGTCGACAAGTGTAATTCGATGACCGCATAAAACTTTTGACACGTAATAGTCACAACAATGAAAATTTGCACGTGCATGCGCATGACCATGGTGATGGTCAAGAAAAAAAAAATTTTCAAATCCGACCTAACATCGAGGAATAATCACCTTTCAATTGTTCCCATAGGAATGCATTGAGAAAAACGTAAACAAACATTGCGCGTGCAAATAGAATTTTTGACATACAAAATACGGCGAAGCCCTTCGCAAATTTTGCTCTGCACATTCGATTTTTAAGGCCAAATTTCGAAGTTCTTAGAACTTTTAACGATATTTTTTCGATTTCATTGCATTCTTGAATATTGAATCTACATTTTGAGGTATATATTGTAATTCTAAGTGCTGTAATCACAGCGTAATCACAATATCTTTTTGGTGTGGTTGTCTACATTATCTACTCGCCAACTGAAACTCGCAACCACTTGAATGAACTGCCGATGTGCATTCTCGTCAAATTCGCAACCTATACTGGACCAACATTAACCAATGAAGCAGTTCCCATTTTACCGATCGCCGTTGGCTTCAAAAAAGGAGGAGTATCTTGTACGCGTAAGCAATTTCCGCTTAAGTTAGCCTATGCAATCACCAGACACAAAGCACAAGGAATCACTGTTGATAAAGCAGTCATAGACATTGGTGATTCAGAATTTGGACTTGGCTTATCGTACGTGACATTTTCACGAGTGAAGACCATCAACGGTTTATTGATCGAACTGGCATTTGCAAAGCCGTGGTTGATTAATATCAACAACCATGCATCGTGGAAGGTTAGGCGTGAAGAACTTGCCAAATTACGCAGTTTAAAATGAAATTGTTTCAACAATAAAAATTAATATCAATTTAAAGAATTTAGTTAGTCATTTTTTTAACAATCAATAACGGTTCGCTCTAAATTATTGGTCAAGAAAGCGATTCGCGAGTCGCAGTCCGCCCTAGTTATGTAATAATTGATGACCAGAAACAAATAGTTCACAAAAAATATACAAAGGGGAAAAATGTGTAAAAAAAATTCTTTCATATATCGCAGAAGCAAGTAAAAAAATCCTAACGTATTTAAATCAGGAAAAAAAAGCTTTCCATGACACTTCATGATGAATAAAGCTTTAAAAATTCCATACTGTATCAGATTTGTGAACAAGAATTTTTAAAAACACAAAAATACGAGATCATTGTCATTTGACTGGTCGATTTTGTAGTGCTACTCACCAAACATGCAATCTGAAATACAAGTATAGAAAAACCATCCCAATATTTTTCCATAGCTTTAAATTTTATGATTCTCATTTACTAATACATAGTATCTTTTTTCAAAAATGCAAATGCCAATGACATTCCACAGTCATGTAAAAAATTTATCGCAATAAAATTTAAAAACTTATTATTTTTAGATTCATATCAATTCCTTTCAACATCTTTGGAAGAATTAGCATCTACTTTGAAAGAATTCCCCATTCTGAAGTCGTATTTTCCAAACTTCGGAAATCTTTTATCATGAAAAGGAGTATATCCATATGAATATATATGGAAAGTTTTGAAAAATTTAAAGAAACAAATTTACATCCTCGAGAATGCTTTTTTCCACTTTATCCGAAGAAAGCATTTACAACAAGGATTATGAACATGCAAAAAATGTTTGGACTATAAAAAATTGTAAAATATTAGGGGATTATCATGATCTGTATTTGAAAATAGATGTGGTGTTGTTGGCAGATATTTTTGAAAATTTTCGTCGCATAAGTATTACATTTTATCAACTTCATCCTGCGCATTTTTTCAGCTTGCCTGGATTGGCTTGGGAGGCTGCATTGAAGATGATGAAAGAAAAAATCGAATTTTTAAAGGGCATCAACATGTATTTGTTTTTTGATAAGGGAATACACAGAGGTGTCTCGATGATTTCTCATCGATAGACCAAAGCAAACAATTTACATACAGTGAATTATAACCCTAAACAGGAAAAATCTTATATTATGTACTACGATGCTAATAATTTATATGGCATGACATTAATGCAATCGTTATCGTATTCCAATTTCAAATGGTTGCGAATACACTGACTGGAAGAAACTAATTGGACACTTGCGATTTTAGACGTTTTGTCGAATATTTTGAAAAATACTTGATAAAACTATCCTGAAACTTCAGGGGAGTAAAGAGCATATTACACATCAT
>JAHWFO010034449.1:0-18025 GCA_023313115.1 Rhysida immarginata
CACGTCGATTTCTTGATTTATCAGAAAGTTGTGAAACTCGATACGCTTTCGGGGAATGCCCCTAGCGTTCCATATCACGCACCGAAGTTCACCTTTGTTGATTACAGTATAACGTTGTGCAGCCATACTAAAATTAGTTGGTCGTAAGGAGCCCACTCAACTGTGGGTAACTTTTGCCTAGATTAGAAAACAGTTTAAAGATACGTCCTAATTGTTTATACATACCTGGTAGGTCGTTGATGTTGAGATCTTTATCTTCCCGCGTAGACACAGTGGCAGCATAGGATTTGCCTGCGGTCAGTTTAGAACTAGACATCCTTTGAACCTGGGGGTATTTTGGACATTTCGTGTAGCTTGATGTGTGCTGTCCACCACATCTGATGCACTTTGGGGGGTCTTGTCCTTTGATCTTGGGGCAATCTCTTGACTGGTGCCCCTCAGCACATTTATTACAACGAGGATCTTCCGTGCAGCCCATGGATACGTGTCCGAAGCGCAGGCAGTTGTAACACTATAGTGGCTTCTTGTTCCCTCGAAAGACCTCCACTGAAACTGCCAGCGGCCCAATACGTGTTATGTTTTTCAATGACTGGTTCTGTTCGGTGTTCGGGAGTAGAACCAAAACCATTGGCATATCAATGGATCCTTTGGCTTTCCTCAATCGAATAACTTTTTCCGGGAAGTAGTTGGCTCTTTTTAGGTCTTCTTGGAAGTCATTGAGGTCATAGGTAACATACATATTACGAATTACGTATTTCAAGACCTTCTCCGACTTTAGTTGATGATGCTGAATTTTTAAAATATTATCAGATTTAATGCCAGAGACTAACCTGTTGTGTGTTTCTTCATCTTCACATTTAACCTTGACGGTTTCAGCTCTGCCCGTATGAACGGCAATCTTTTCGACTTCGTCGTTTACTCTGGAGACGGTCTTTAGGTTATCGATCCTCCTGCCTTTTCTGAATTTTTTATTAGTGACACCAATCCAGGGACTTTCGTCCACTTCTTCATCAGTTCCGTCAGAGTGACTTCTCTTACAGCCACCGTTTGTCGAACAGTCACTATTTTCTATTATATCCATAGACTCCATACTATTAGAAGAGGAAATAGTTTTTAAGACATTACTTACCTTGCTGTTATCAACTGGACTATCTTCCGTGGAGTTACCTGCCTTTGGAGTCCCGGAGCATTCCTCAAAGGCTTCCTTAAGTTCACTTATCTTGTCAATGACATCTCTACGAGAGTCCTTAATTTCCTTATTGATACCTTCGAACTTCTCCTCAAAACTTTTGTGTAGGGATTCGACTTTTTCCTCCAGTGCACTATACTTCGCGTTTATTTCATCCCGGAGGGCTTCTAACATTTCGTTGAACACTAGGTCAAAAGCAGCAAACCTAGCATCCAAGCAGGCCTCCCGGTAGGCCTTTTTACAGCAAGAGGCATGCAAGCCTTTATATATACAGAACAGTGGTACAAGTTAAGCAATGAGTGTAAATACATACAAGAACCAATAGGATATAAAGCAAGGGGGCCAATAAGAAAAAAGACGTAATGGCCAGTAAAATAAAATAGAATAAATACAAATTTTTTTTTTTAGATACACAAAAGAGAAGTTGTACAGAGATGGTGCGTTTAACGCGGACCGAAAAGAGAACATCCCTCCGGTTTTCCGAAGACAAGAGAATTTACATAAAAAACAAAATAAAATAAAGGGGTAAGAAACTTACAAAATGCAGAAGAAACATAAAATAAAGAAAACGAGAGAAAATCATAGTAGATCAGATAAAGAACTAAGTATTGCAAACACGTTAAAGTCCGTCTGGCAATTGCGAAGCAAGTGTGGGGTGGACCTCTTGGCCTTGAATATTTCGATCGCTTCGAGGGTAGCAGTTTTTTCTGGTTTATTACAGATGTGCAAGACACACATAACCTCATCTTTTGTCTTCAAAGTGTGTCTGGAATCTGCGAGATGGTTTGCATAGTGGGAGACATGGTCCCGTTTTTTATACGAGTCAAGGTGTTCCTTGAATCGCAATGCAAGATTGCGGGTCGATAATCCCACATAGAACTTATCGCAAAACGCACAATTCAGGCGGTAAACTCCGGATTGGGAATATTTGTCGGAGGTGACGGAGGTAGGCGGGTTTAGGGTGCGAGCAGCTGGGGTTGGAGTACGAAATGATATTCGGAGGCCAAGGGACGATAAGAAATCGGAAAGTTGGGAGAGATTAGGTCCCAGATATAGTAAGGACGTCCACTTTTTAGTTTGGGACGAAACAGGAGGTGGGGGGGAGAGAAGGGCCCGTCTGCGGCGGTGAAGAATGCGAGAGAACGTGGAGGTCGAATATCCATTGGAGTGGGCAAAGTATCGGATTATGCGGAGTTCTGAAGATCTGGATAGGGGGCAGAGGGGGAATTTCAGGGCACGGTCGATTAGGAATCTCAGTGAGGCTTGTTTGTGGGTGGTGGGGTGTGAGGAGGAATGGTGTATTAAGTTGGAGGATGTGGTCAGTTTACGGAAGACAGAAAAGGAGAAGCGGTTAGTGTGGGGGTTGTTGGTGATGAGGATATCAAGGAAAGGGATGGACCGGTTAGTTTCTAGTTCAAAAGTGAATTGGATATGTGGAGAGAAGGAGTTAAAGGTGTTAACAATATTAGTGGGAGTAGTGGATCGGGAGTCAAAAAGGATGAGGATGTCATCGACATATCGGAAATTGTTGTTTTATTGTTGTTTTATTTTGCTCGGCTATATTGCTTATTTTCAAATTAAGCCATTTGGCTAGGGATTGGCTGATATAATTTTCAATCGCACCTGTGTCTACCAGCACTTTACATGGATTGCCTTTAATGGCAACCTGTATAATACATAACCCTGGGTGCAATTGGGAGACGTAACTCCTGTGCTACTCTCAAGGGTTTTCTTCTTTTTTTCACTGCAATACCTGGATGTGTGACCGGCTTGTTTACAGGTGTAACCCCGTGCCCCTATTAATTTTTGTTGTCTGCATGGCTGTGCATGACCCCGTGCCCCTAGAATTGCGTCAATTTGCATGGGTTCTTCTCTGGCATACTCGGGTAACTCAAGGATGTGGTACCATCGCTCAACATATTCAATGGCTTCCTCCAATGATAGCTGTTTTTACACCCAGAGCTGCGCCGCTATTTTACCGGGTATGGCCTTTAGAAGAAAGTGGTGTTTTTCTGCGCCCGACGTATTGGTTAATCAGTTAAACAGAAGTCGGAATTTAGTGATGAACTCGGTGACTTTGTTTCCTCTCAGTCGTAATTTGCGCAACTTTGATCGTCTAGTCATTCGCGTTTGTCAACCGGTAAATATACTGGCCAACTTTATAGCGAATTGATTCCACGACATGTTGTGGATCATTGCTAATGTAAAAGAGACCCAGCTAGTCGCAGCTCCCTTAAGGTAGATGGGGACTATCTGTATGCAATAATCCAATGGAATGCCTTTGCAGGCGGCGACCAGAGGGAATTGTCTACAAAATTCCCCGGGATCTTCCTTAGGAGTTCCCGCAAAGAACATAAATTGTAGTTGCCCTATGGCTTCTGGCATCGGCGTGGGTTTAAGCGTGTGCACTACCTGGATAAGAGCATTAAAGTGTGGCTGCTCCATTATTCATTTCTGGCAGGGCGGCTGCTTGTGCATCTTGCTCCATAATTAGATTACTTACAATTTTCGTTCTGCAATCTGCATAATTGATTTGAATATAATTATCGTTCTACTTACAATTTTAAAATCGACAATTACCACTAAGCGCCACAATATAGACTAACTTTTTTAGCCAACCGCAATAAGCGCAATAAGCTTTTAATTGTAGACGCCCATCGAAGCCTTAACTGTTTATGATAGATTTTTATTATTTTTTCTTTTTTTAACACTAACTTAGCACAATCTTCTATTAAGAATCTTTAGAAGTATCGACGGATAAGTCACTCATAAATAATTTATGCAATCATGAAAACGCTTAAAACTGTATACCAGTATCAAAGGACTTGTATGTTTCCCTAAGTATTTACTTCTCCTACTTATATGCTCCTACTCACATGCTGCCGCAATAAATTAATTATGCGAGTTAGAAGCTTGTCTAGAAACAAGAAATTTACACCCCTAATGAGGTAAGACCGGTATACTATTTATTTTTCTTATGAAGCTGGCCCGTAGGCACGCACGCCAAATAATCGACTGCAACAAAGAACAATGAACAACCACGAAAAGAAAGGGAAATTTTTTTTTTCTTTTAGGGTGGGTTGGGCAGGTAAAAAAATTTCTGATTTGAAACCACGGAAGCTACCATGTAAAATATATGCTCCTTGTCATGGACACGCGCAGTGGAAGAGTTTGAGTGTACAAAGAAAACATAAACAAGGAGCATACATTTATTAGTTTTTAATAACCATTAACTAAAAGAGTATAACCCACCAATAGTTTAAATTAAATTATTTCAACCAAAAATGACCACTCTGCTTAAGGTTTAGCCGAAATCAATAGTACAAAGCCCCACACACTGAGCTTATGAAGTATTCTTCTAACACGTAGGAAAAGCCCCACACACTGAGCAACAGGTTAACTTGCACTCCCACATAGATTTAAGACACAAATTCAGTATATGTAATTAATTAGAGTTAGTTAATTAAGGCCTCTAGCCTTTACTATAATTTAACCCAGAAATCTTTACCAGCCCAAACAATTAACTTAATAATAAAGCCATTAACAAATATAATTAATTATGATTCACAAAACATTCAACCGAAATTCTTGAACAGGAGATTATGCCACCAGTTGCTGGTCGCATTCAACTTCGTGGTTACGCAGGGCATTGAACATCCTGGCCCGCTCGGCAAAGGGAAGCTACGTAATAAATTTGAGTAGCCATTAGCAGATAACGACAACAACTCCAGAGAAGTGAAAAATAAATAACAAAATATCATTTAATCTCGAATAGCGGAATTTTACAACAGCGTAAAAATAAATCAATGTCCATCAACTCCACACGACGCTCTCTCAGAAACAATTTACGTTAACACAGACATTATTAGTAAGTAATAAAATATCTGAAAGCTACACGCAAGGCTACAAAAAAATTAATGCTCAGAATGCAGAGCGGGCAGTGGGGAGCTAAACAAAATTATCTGCAGCATAAAGTGAAGATATGAGCCGTTACCTAAGTAAGGTCGCAGAATCTTTAGCTTTAACAACTAATGGAAATTCGGCTTACCTCGAGATTAGTGCAAAAGTGCCGAGGCTCTCTCTTATGTAGGCTCGAACGGTCCAGGGAAATATACCGGCGACTACGTTGTTTGTTGAGTAGGTTGCTACTTCCTCTGTCGGAAACACGTAGCAGGCAGAGACCTGAAGTTCAGATATCACCACGGGTGCGGAACTTATCCTCGGCGGGAAAAGGCAGTGTCATGTAGGCCGTCACTTCTAAAGAACGAAGCGGTCACAGGAAATGCTGTCCTCGGCTCTGTATGAGCATGGCTCGGAAAGCTTCGCTGACCTTCTTCGGAAAATGTAGATAAAGACGAACTGAATGATTCACCTGTTATGCTAGCCTCTATCGAAAGTGCTGGAGAACGAACTAATGAATTTGAAATATTAGTTACATTAGTAATGAGCGCAGTCTGAACGTCTAAGGAGTTGTTCAAGTTCACGTGATGCTGACTCTCACTTTCTCTGTCACTCTCTGTGTTCGACAAGCTTGTTGAGGGCTGAACTCGCATGGAACCTCTTCGGAGTTTTCTTTTTCTCCTATTCGAGAGCAAATTCTCGGGCGACTTTTCCCTGACGATCTCAGAGGTCGAATTCACTAATTGAAGCTCCCGCTCATCCGTCTGACCATCACACAAGCATTTGCATCGCTTATTCTGCTTCCTTCAGCAATCAGGGATTATATAAAAGCAGTTGTCTCTTGATTGCAAAAGATGACATCTGTTGTCAATAGATGGCGATTGACGAATTCCAGCATTATTTTTTAGCTTGTGTCGGCTGCTAGAAATACTGGAGCCCGTAACAGTCGCAATCCTTTGTGACAACACCTCTCGATTTCTTCCTTTGGGGTGCCTTAAAAGGTAAAGTGTATGCAAACAATCCGCACACTTTGCCTGAGCTGATAGAGGAAATCACAACTGAGGTTCAGTAAATCTCACCAGCTATATTGAGCAGAGTGTTTCACAACATGCAACTGCACACTAGCCGATGTCGTGAGGCCAGTAGCGGCATTTCCACCTCTGACCAGCCACTGTAGAGTAACCTTTTAATCATCTCATTCTGAACAGGTGATTTAGATAAAGGTACCGCCGTTTGACAATTTCTTATCCATTTCACAATTCTGGCTGAATCAAATCTATTCTGTAATCTTTTTTCATATGCCTGTATCTCTTCCTTTGAAACGTAACGGAAATCGTATAAATCCCTTGGAGTTTGTATTTGATTTTCTGGGGGCATTTTAAGGCTGGCTCTGGCAGATAATCTTTTCAGTGTTACTCCTAATTCGTCACTTGTCCCCTCCCCATGAGATTTGGTGAAATAGAGCCACTCTGCAGAAAGTCGTCGAGGAAGTTTGCGGTTATTGTCGATAAAAAGATTGAACAGCATCTTTTATCTCGTCATCAGGGATTGAATGTCTCTTAAGGTGCTTTTTATTTTTTGGGAAGTGCTGAGAGACGCAAGGTGCAAGATCTTTCATTTTTGAACTGCAGTTTTTCATCCATGAAGTGTAGGCACTGCAACAACTCCTGTGTGTGGCTATTGTTTGCGGGCGAGCGTTATCATGCTGCAGAAAATGGCCCGTAGCTGGTATTCAATCCTGGTGTCGAAAACAACCCCGAATTTCTTTCTGACGGGTTCATCCGAGTGGTCACACGTTGGTGCAGTGCGTCAAATGGGATAGATACTATGTCAAAAAGTGAATAGTGTATTACATAGAGGACAAATGTAATTATTAGATAAAAAAAGAGTTTTGAAACTCGGTAAATAAATAAAAAAGTGGCATCCAGGGAGGCATTACTTTTTGACCAACGCTCATATCTTCTCTATATTTATTGATTTTTTTTTAAAAAAGTTACGGAGTTTACATTGAAAGAAAGAAAAAAACAGCTGTAGAATGTTTAAGACAATCGGATATTACCACAAAATTTATATTTCTTAGAATGCCTTGATCATCTGAGGAACTGTAACATACAAATGGATGTATTGTGGCTTGGAACTCGAGCTTTAAAAATTAATATCTTCAAAACAGAGCAAAACACAGTTTTGAATTTTTTGTATATTTTTTATGAAAATATGTGTAGGATGTTAATAATTTTTTAACGAAAAAAAATATCCCCATTTGAGAAATTTGCATAAATAGAATATTTTTATTAAATTCAAATATTTGCACATGCGTAATATAATTTTTAAAATTTTTATATAGAATCTACATCTAGAGATCTTTCATATGTTACCAATCACATCTTTCTAATTAAAATACAACCAAAGTTAAAGTACTTCATAGATAAGGCCCTCACCAAAATTTCGAAAATTTTTAAACGTTACTTCCATAGAAATAAAAAAAAATTAATAATATTTAGCATTCATTACCAACTCTCTAGGGCAATTGTATGTACAAAATTTCATTAAAATCTGAGAGGTCTAGTGCCAAAACTATAAATTTCTGCCTGAATTGACGTGGAATGACTCATATATGCATGAAGGTTAAAAGTATTCGCAAGATACAAATTTTAAATTATAAATGCCTTTCCTGATTTATTCATGTCTAATTTTGAGGGGAAAAAAAGGGCTTTTAAATTTCTTTCCTAAAGTTGTATTTTATAGATGACTAGAAGAGGTACCCGGCGTTGCCCGGGATAATTACACTTGCACAAACTTTTCCTTTCATTGTTAGTCATTTGAGATATTGATTGTTGGTCCATGCAAAGCGTTTGTGAATTGCGTGTTGATACCATTGTTGATACCTATTGTTGTACAAACTTTGCCTTGCATTGTTGGTCATGAGATATTTCTCATTAATATGCCTTGCCATAACCATGAATATCGATTTTTTATCGATATTTATTATTTTACCGAAATCTGAGGTAGACAGTGACCTTCCTCATGCTTTGAAGGTCATGTATGCGAAATTTTATCAAGATCGGAATAAAACTGTAGATTTGTATAAAAAACAGACCCACAGACCCACAGACCCACAGACGCACAGACCCACAAACATCCTTCTTTATATATATAGATAGATAACAAAAAAGTTTTTTGAGGTTTCCCATTAAAAATGACGTAAATTTAGTGGCAGATATAAAAAATTCAATTATTTTATTTATGAACATTAAAAAAGTGGTTGTTACAAACAACCTCGCCACCTCTGGAGTGTTAACAGCGCACCAAAAGTAACTTATTCAATAACACTAAAAACTTACATTTATGCATAAGAATGGACGGACAGCAAAAGCAATGTGTCAAATCCCCAGAAGAAGCAAAACAGAAGAGCTTCGAAGTTTTTACTCAAAGAAAAAAAAAAAAAGGAAGCTGTTACCCCAATGTGGAATAGAAAACCGGAGAGAGAAAGAAGCAAAAGAAGAAAGACCATTGGCGGATCGAGTGCGCAGAATCTGCCAAGAATCCACTGAAGACAAATAAAGGTAGAGTTCAAGGCATAGAAATCGGAAAGAAAGCGACAGTGACCGACAACAGCCCAGGAACCGAATAGATGTCCCGAATGTTTCAAGGAATGACTTTGAAAGGACTAGGAGGAGAAATAGCGGACTGAAACCTTGGCAAAAAAAGAATTTGAACTTTGATAAATTTTCATGTTTTTCTTCTTTGCAAAATTTTAAAGAGTTCGCCGACACCACCTGAAATCCTCGCCTGAGACGAGTTGCCAAGACAGCTGATCAGCAGTCCACTCGACGTCGACAGCCTCGGAGGAAGAAGCAGTACGAGTACGAGTTGCAGGCCGAGCACTTTCAAAGTGCTTATCAAAGGAGTTCAAGAGGCCCTCGTCTTCCTCAGTCCATTCCCGCAGATGGACGCCATAAGGCACATCAATACAGTAAGAAGATTTAATATTCGGAACATAATTGTCGAACAGTTCAAAATGAAATTCTATCTCTCTCTTTAAACGATCTAAATTCCTCTCCACATTCACCACCCGACAAATGCGTGCAAGATGTAACGGATGACTCGACACTAGATCACTCAGCGGGACCAGTGAGCAGCACCCCAACTGAGTATCCCGAGCCTGTCACCACAAAAGCGGACAGTGACTCTCCACTACTGGACGAAATGCAACGTACAGCGTCGTGCCATTCCTACCAAGCCACTGTTAATAATCCTTTCCCGTGGACGTTGGAGGCCATCGAATTAACCTTTCTATTACCTGACTTAGCCGGCATTTGCATTGAGCGCCCATCGGATCGACTTCTTTGGGTACTAAGCCAGCAACTAATTTGTAGTCACTTAACTCTTAAAAACTAATACTTTGACCTACTTAACTGTTATGATGTTATGCTAATGGTTGGTTCTATTTACTACAGTTTCCACATCCTGGTTGACTTACCTCGAGAGGTTGCCGCGCTCTGAAATTACAGGACCAGTACCTGCCTTATCTGGTCATCACCAGGCCAACATCCCTAGCCCTGCAGACGTTGCATCTCGTCTTCGTATTCCGGCGATCGGAACGGTCCTGGCTCGATCAGGAACTAACGACTTCTTGGATCCTTTACATTGGGATGATACAGCTCTCGACTTGGACTGATTTAATTAAATGTTTACATTCTTTACATTGTGAAATTTCCTCCAGCCGTGGAAGTTCGCTAATTCTTTATTAAAGAATCATTAAAATTGTGTTTATGCAACTTCACCTCGTATTCCTCTCTGTCATTCATTAAAATACTTGACAGATCGGGGAGGTGCAGACATGGCGGAGACTACGGACAACAAAGAACTCTACCAATCTGCATCATATCTTGTATGCTGTTTTTCTTTTACCCTCTCAAGGAAGTCCACGAAAAGAAGTAAGCGAGCGGTGAGGTGCTTCAAGAGAAGGAGCGATGCCTACCATTGAGGATCGCAAGGTGAAAGGACTTTTGCATGATCCCGAGGTTCGGAGAGGAGCAGTTACGAAAAGGAAAACAACTAAAGATAAGAAAATTGAAAAGCATCATTATGCGTGACTATAATAATTATAAGGATTGAGGGGGAAGATTTGAAAAACTGGCTAAAGATAGAACACTTTAATGAGGATAGTATAAAGACAATAGAAGACTACAATAGAGGTTGCGTGCAATTAATTAACTCCGTGAGAGAGTTGAAGGAAGAAAATAGAATTAATGTATACCTAAGTAGTTTGTCTGAAGGAATCCGAATAAAGTTAAAGTGTAAAAAATTGACGAGCCTAGAGGCAGTTATGAAGCAGGCCGAAAAATTATTAAATAAAGTCTTAAATGCAAAGAGGGGCACAATTTTAGATAGTGAAGAAACACTAAACAAAATTAGTGAAAACGAAAGCGATTCCGAAGGGAATAATAGCAAGCTCTTAAATCCTAAGCCACATTTAAGAGGTAGAGAAATTGGTAATCTTAATGAAGAAAGCCATACACCTAAGTTAGAAATGATAGTTAACAGAAAGGCGAAACTGAAAAAACAAAAAAAGAAGGATAAAGCAGCGAAAAATCCAGAAGCAAGATCAGAAGTTGTTAAATTTTCAATTAAAGATGAGTATTTAGAAGGCTCTAGTCGAAAAAAAGTTGAAAAAGAGCAGAGAATCGGGTTAAATTTAATAGAAATTAATAAACCGATAGAAGATAAGGATTTAACAGTAAGGACTAATAGAATATTGAATGAGAAGAAAGCTGCGATAAAAGAATGCATAAGGTCGAGTGACAAAGAAGAGGAACAGGTTAAGTTAATCATTCGTTATAAAGAATTTATCAAGGAAAAGGGGTTATAAAGAATTTATCAATAATTTATCTGTAGCTGAGGCCATGGAATTGATAAATAAGGTAGACTTATGTACTTGTTTAAGAGAAGTCTTTGCCAAGGTAATAATGAACTGCAATAAGAAGCAGTTTGAATCACAGTATAAAGGACGATATAATTCATCATGGAAAGCCCTCGTCAGAGAAATTAGTTGGGAGCTAATTAGGAAGAACTATGTAGAAAAGCCTAATGTAAGAAATTGTAGGTTGGAGTTATTACTGCACCCTAAGAATATAAGGTGGCTGATTGCTTTCAATTTAATAAATGAAGAAATTAGGCTGATCACAGTTACCCATGAGAAGAGGCAAGAAATAGTAAGCGGATAATATTAACCCCAGCGCAAACGGAAAGATTAGCAAAGTTGAACACTCTAGAAGTGAAATGATAGCCTATAACAAAAAGATAGTGAATAGTAGTGGTTTAGAGAAGAAACTAGAGTATGTAAAGGCGCTAGACAAGGCCGTTGAATAGGGTATGATGGAAGAAGACATGTACTACGATTGCTTATAAAAAGAAGTGGAAGAAATACAAAAACAGACTTCAGATAACGTTCCATGTCGATCTAAAGAGAAGGAGGTTGAGTTTAAGAAAAGAAAAATAGAGTTAAATAGTACAGAAGTTAGAGAAATTAGAAGATTAGGAAACTTGAACCTATTTAATTGGAAGATAGACGAAAATGTAGAAGAAAGCGTTCTTCAACTAGCCAATTAGTGGATATAAACCTGAAGGCACACGCAAGTGCTACATCGAATATAAAAGAAGAAAATAGCCTAGTGGTACAGTTCCATGTGGAAAAGGAAGCTGAAAGTAAAGATAAAGAAGAATTTGGATTTTCTAATATAAAGAGAAAGAAAATGCAAATAGAGAACAGTAAAGATAAGGAAACGCTGTTAAAAGAAATATTGAATAGATTAATTATATTAGAAGCAAGAATAAAAAAGCTAGAGGACTACAATAAGTTGTATGTGGATAACGGCACACTTATTAAAAATGCCTCAGAAGAAATGAAGAATAAAGCTAGGAAGCTGGAAGAAGGCAAATATCTGCAAAGAGATAAGAAGCCAGCCCTTAAGGAAGGAAAAGAAACCGAACGAAGATATAAAACAAGAATATTTTATGGAAAAAAATATAGAGAAAGCGAAGCAATGATGATCGAAGGAAATATTCCAAGTGTTCGACAGACATGAACGAAAGAGGGAATAGAAGAATCAACATTGCTTCAATCAAAAGAAGTGATCTTAGTAATTGCGATTTTGCTTTTAATTTTTTCAGAAAAAGGAAGATGGAGAAGCAGAAGTTAGAAAGACCGCGATCGAAGTCTGATGTCATCCGACGTGGGTTCAGCGGCGGGGAGGTGTCAAATCCCCGGAGGGAAGAAGAAGCAAAAAAAGAAGAGCTTCAAAGTTTTTACTCAAAGAAAAGAGAAAAAAAGGAAGCTGTTATGCCGACGTTGAATAGAACAATCGGAGAGAGAAAGAAGCAAAAGAAGAAAGACCATTGGCGGATCGAGTGCGCAGAATCTGCCCAGAATCCACCGAAGACAAATAAAATGCGGACTTCATGGCATAGAAATCGGAGAGAAAGTGACAGTGACCGACAACAGTCCAGGAACTGAATAGATGTCCCGAATGCTTCTAGGAATGACTCTGAAAGGATTAGGAGGAGAAATAGCGGACTGAAACCTTGGCAAAGTAAGAATTGGAACTTTGATAAATTTTCATGTTTTTCTTCTTTGCAAAATTTTAATGAGTCCGCCGACGAAGCCCGAAATCCTCGCCCAAGAAGAGTTGCTGAGACGGCCGATCAGGAGTCCACTCGACATCGACAGCCACGAAGGAAGAGGCGGTACGAGTACGAGTTGCAGGCTGAGCACCGTGAAAGTGCTTATCGAAGGAGTTCAAGAGGGCCTCATCCTCCTCAGTCCATTCCCGCAGATAAACGCCATAAGCCACAACAATACAGTAAGAAGATTTCATAATCGGAACATAATTGTCGAACATTTCAAAATGAATTTCTATCTCTCTGTTTAAACGATCTAAACTCCTCTCCGCATTTACCACCCGACAAATGTGTGCAAGGTGTTAATGGATGACTCGACACTAGACAACTCAGCGGGACCAATGAGCAGCACCCCACCTGAGTATCCCGAGCCCGTCACTACAAAAAAGCGGACAGTGACTCTCCACTACTGGATGAAACGCGACATACAGCGACATGCCATGGCTAGGCTAAATAATTTCTTACTCACGTAATCTTACTTTAGATGTACACTTGATGTTGTTACAATTTACACTCTTCTCTCGATGTGTTGAATCAAAACTTGGCCATTAATCTATTTGTGGAGTTTGGCGATCGCCGATTCTTCTATTGACATGCTTACCATTTGCTCAACACAGCACGGAGCTAAAGGAGTGCTTTCTCTGTCGTCTTTCCACTCTTTCTCAATAGTCTGCTAACTCTTCATTATCTCCAGTTAGTGATCACTTTTAAAGATTTCCAAGATATTGTTAAGTACTAAGAACTCTCTTTTCTAAGAAAAGCCTGAATAACAGGAATTCTATGCATTGTTACAAATTGAAATTTATCTATATTGCACAAATTTATCTATATTGCCTTGCATTGTTGGTCATGAGATATATATTATTGGTCCGTGCAGAGTGTTTGTGAATTGCGTGTTGATACCATTATTGATACCTGTTGTTGCGCAAACTTTGCCTTACAGGTTGGTCATGAGATATTTCTCATTACTATGCCCTGCCATAACCATGAATATCTATTTTTATCGATAATTATTATTTTTTCGAAGTCTGAGGTAGACAGTCCTTATGCTTTGAAGATTAAGTATGCAAAATTTCATCAAGATCGGAAATTGTAAGATGTAGGGTATAAAAAACAAACCCACATCGGAAGATGTAGGGTATAAAAAACAAACCCACAAACAAACAAACAAACAAACCCACAAACATCCTTCTTTATATATATAGATGTTTGTCTGTTTGTCCTTTCACGTCGAAACAAAGCGGCGGGCCAATGTGATTTTCGGATGGAGATAGTCGCGAGGCTCGAGAGTGACATAGGCTACTTTTTTCAGGCTGAGTGTCACCTGTTCAGAGCCAACTTTGGCTGGAAGGACAATCAGAACGACAGAGTGCTTTAAGGGCACCTGAATTACTGGAGCAGTCACACGCGCGTGGAGATGAAAATGCACAACTCAAGCGGAACGTCGGCGAAATTTTCAAAGAAACACCTGGTCTGTATTTTATGACGCGGCATTTAATGGTCCATTCATTCATTATAAGAATCAGAGGTTAGTTCTTATCGGATTAATTCACAAGATGTGTCGACTTTGCTTTAAAAATGAAAAGAATAGACCGTAGAAATGTGCTGTTCCAATGGCAAAGCTTCCCTTCCTTTACTCGGTAAGTCAGAAGAGCCTTTAAAAACTCTGTTTATATTGTGACTGGAGTCAGTGTATGTTTGATTAAGGTGCTGCTCAGTCATATACGCCCGCATTATTCCCCATTATAATCATTCCCGTTGCTGGAGAATTAAGTGTCCAGTTAGTGGTAATAGGAGGGTTTACCCATCGCGAAAATTGGGGGGGGGGGTGGTTTATCAGCCCGTATATTTTTATAACAGGCGTTTGTTTATTGCATGTTGGGTTGCTTTTTATGTTTAAATAGGGCTTTATACTGAACCCAAAACGTATTTAGTTAAGCAAATCTTATGTAGCATGTAATATTTTGAGTTTTCAGTTTAAATTATCATTTGTTAATGGGGGAATTGTTAACTTACTTGAGCGAACTGTCGGAGTCGGCAACAATTGTACTGTACGTAATAGCTCCGTTTTGTTGTAATAAGTCGTTTCCGAGAATGTTGACAATCTTACGACGTGTTTGTTGTATTAGAGAAGAGAGACATATATTAAAAAAGCGACGAGAAGCTTCACGCTTGTTCGTTCGATAAAAAAAAGACGCTCATAAGATGTCAGCGATTGGAGAGGCCGCCATAACGATGAAATCGTTGATTTTATCGGGTGAATGCATCGAACTAGCTTACTAATATGCGATAAACATTAACTTTTAGCTAATAGAAGTTAAGCCAGTTTGTTTATTTATTTTTTTATCGCCGAGTGAATCCTTTTTCCCCCGGAGCCATACAGTTAAAAGTCAGTATCGAACTTTGCGATGGGACAGCGTTCCAAGCAGCAAGAGTAAGGACAGGTCGTATCTGCTATGTCAAGAATTCAACGTTGCTGGAAGTCTTCTAGTTTTGGTGAGATGATTCCATTATTGTATTTCTATAAGTGCCATGAGAGTGTTGTTGCGTTCGAACTGCGTCAGTGTTGGTGTTTAACGCTGTTTTAAAGCGTTTCAACGGACAGTAATTTATCTTCTCATTTCTTTTTTGATAATTACCTGTCTTGTTAATGCCTAGTGTAGCGGAAAACGACGCTTAAATTGTATTATCATTACGATATAAGCTTATGTTTTAAAGTGATAGTTTTCTGAGTGCATGTTCTCTGTAGCTTCTGGCTTGTTAGTTGCACTTCGTTGTAATAAGTGCGTAGTAAGAGCGCAGTAGGAGCTTGGCTTGCAGTAGTTCACGGGTGGAGCATTGCGTTGGTAATTGAGTTCAAGTCAGTGTAAAAAGGGTTACTGCCTCTCTCCCTGTGGTTTGGTCCTCCTGACTATGATGCAGTCACAATGCAATGGTCATTTGGTCAGGGGATAATTCAAAAGGGAGGCGCGACGCTCTCCTTGCTCACTCGTGTCTGGGGTCATGTGACCTACTGCAAGGTGTTAGCTGATTAGTTATCAACAGAGAGCATGGCCTCTGATACATATTCTGATGCATTATAATTAGATAATTATTGTGTAATGCAGAGTAGGCATTATAGTTAAATGATATATTTATGTGCTAATGCATAGTTAGTGGAAGATAAGGGGTATTGTTGAGTTTAAGGTTACAGTACTGTCCCGGGATCCTAAAGCTAGTTTAAAGGGGAATAGAGGGAATGATTACGAGTTGTGCTCATAATGGTAATTCTTAAAGTCAATTGGGAACTGATGATTATATCTTTTGGGAATATTTTATTGTTTTGGGATTTTCAAGCCGCATAATTGCGCTGTTACATTGTTTATTTTATAGGTGTAAAAGAGGTTTCCGCATAATAAAAATAGTAGTTCTATTTTTAATTTACGTGTCCCTTGATTGGTACTTCTAGCCTTACACAAGTCTCAAACCCTCGGCCCCACCCGCGTCGGAGTTGTCGTTGCCTTGGGTCTTCGAGTAGGCCCCTCCCACGCGGGGGTGGTCACAATATAACGCTGATGAGTCATCGCGCTTTTAAATATGATCCGGAAAAACAACTCATGCTTCCAAATAACATCTTTTGCAGTGGATCGAGAGGTAATATTTTCGCCAACATTTAATGTACAAGGGCAAGTTTATCATGGAATAGGTTGGCTTTTTCCAGCTGATAATCAACAGCATAAATTTTTGCAGGTCTATTTTGTAGGTGACGAAGAAGTTGAAGTAACCGTCGCTACCAATTTATCCAGGGAGTTGAAGAGATACGGTGTTAAAAATTCAAAGAGTGTTGCATGAACAAAACATCTTAATCAAAACATTAAAAGAGCTTTAGAGAACCTGCCTCTGTTGGATTGTTTTGCGTATCATATGATGTTCTGAGAAAATGATTTTAAACTGTTACCGCGGTGCAGACATCTCTTTCATCAATTCCTGGTCGACATGTACGTATGTAAAGGTAGAAAGCGAACGTCTTCGTTACATTTCTTTAAATCAAAAAAGCTGCGTGTTGACAATTACATATATCTGTAGGTTGCTTTACTAGCGATGCTAAAGTGAACCCAAGAAATATAGGCAAAATGGTAATTCTTCCGTCGTCCTTCGTTAACAGCCCCCGCTACCTGCACGAATACACACAAGAGGCATTCGAGTATGTTAGAACTTACGGCAAACCTGATCTATTTGTCACTTTTACCTTCAATCCCGCGTGTAAAGAAATAACTGGATTCACCAGAACAACACACAGTCTGGTGAATCTGTCTGTAGCTAATGCCTGATCAAAAAAGTAGCTATAGACACATGATTAAATTGCCAGAGTATTTAGATAAAGTTCCGAAATTTATTAATGTTATTACCAAGTCAAAAATATCGGAGAGGTACAGTTTTTCTTGTATTCCATTGAATAGCAAAAAAGAGGACTCCACTTGTGCACATTCTAATATGGTTGAAAGAGAAACTACGCCCCTTCCAAACAGACGACTTAATAAGCGCCGAGATTCCGGATGCGGAGCAGGATATAGAATTCTATGATACCATAGTCCAAATGGTTCACGCAAGATAGAGTGTCATCACTGTCCAAATCAACATTAACAGCATTCTTTCAACTTTGTCAGATCGACTCTTTTGCATAAACGTTATTGTAAACCGAAGTCCCCAGCTATTACACTTGGAAAACGTCCAGAAAGGAGTGGAAACGCCACGTTCAAGATGCGCCTGTTGAAAGATGGCCCAGAGTAAATTCATCAGATGCCCTTGGTCGTGTCTTCACCGTTCATTTTACTAATTTTGAACGTTTCTGTTTACGTTTGATACTGCAGCATGTTCGGGTCCCACAAGCTTTATAGACCTTAAAATTGTCAACGGCCGAGAATGCGCATTGTACACGGAGGCATGTGAAGCTCTGCATCTGTTAAAGAAACATAATCATTGGGAAAAAACCATGGATGAAGCCGCGCACTGTTAATCACAAGGCAAAAATCAGGGTCCTTTATACAACTCTGATATTCATCTTGCGGACTTACCAATCCCCAGGAATTGTGGGATAAATACAAAGAGTACATGGCAGAAGATATTTTGCGAAGGTTACAGCAGACACACGCGAACATGAAATTCAATGAAAAAATTTATAACGAATCCCTCGGAAAAATTGAAGACAAAGTAATGGCAATGGTGGGTACAAGGTTAAACGGTTTTGGCATGATTATCCTTCGACGAGCAAAGGCA
>JAHWFO010034450.1:0-18069 GCA_023313115.1 Rhysida immarginata
TACCAGGTCTGTAAATATGAAACCGGAATTTGCACATAGAATGCGTTGGCGCTATTTTCTTACTCTGACATCTGACAAAGATTTACAACTGACAACAATCCAAGTTTCATACAACGGCATAGTTTGTAATAGCGTTGAACATGTCGAATTTTGTGCCTGGAAATTACGATTTGAGGACAGCAGTGATTTTCTGTTACCATTTGAAGAAAACTGCTGCAGAATCGGATCGAATGCTTGTCGAAGCTTACGGTGAACATGCTCTTGATAAATCACAGTGCTTTGAGTGGTTTAAAAAATTCAAAAGTGGCGATTTTGACTTGAGAAACGATGCTTTGTGTTTGGTGGTATCAGATGGGTGTGATCTATTATGAGCTGCTGAAACATGGCGAAACCGACAATAAATGATCGATTTGAATCAAGCTTTGCGTGAAAAACGACCAGAATATCAAACAGGTAACACACAGTGATTTTGTTTCAATAAACGTGTATTTTCTATACAAAAATTCCGATTGCATATTTACATACCTGATATACTATCTCTACTACGTCCCTACCTATAGAGCGCGATAAGGTGAACTCTTCCATTTCACCTTACAGTGCGAGAACTCTACCGATTGGGCTAATCAGGATGAAGTAATTTCGGGATGTAGTAATTTTCATGTTTATAAACACCGCCAGATGGCGCAAGTGTTTTGGCTAGTGTAGAGTCCCTGTAAGTAAAACAGTGTTTTACTTACAGGAACTCTAGGCTAGTGTAAAGCACTGTATAAAGAAAGTATGGAGATTTCGTGCCAGGTAGCCATTTTGATGCCTATTTCGATACGATGATTCCCTCTTCTTTGCATCAGAGTCACATTCCTCTGTATCTTTTGTCAAAAAGGAATTGTTCAATCTGCAAGTTTGAATATACTGCAAAAAAGTTTTTACAACCAATAATATATTTTCATAACATTAGCAAAAAAAAAAAATTTAATGTTATTAAAAAAAATTAGTTTCAGAGAAATGAGTCAGAAATGAACTATAAACGAACAGCAAAAGCTTATGAAAAATTAAACGATTTTCCAAAATTTCTTCTATAGGTAATCCAATATTAAAAATAATAAGTTTAAAATTAAAATACTCTATGTGCTGTTTGCATTTTTTTAAAATTACAATTAAAATGATTTAACTAATTTAAAAATTTTAAATTATTAGTAATCTAATTTCTTTTTACTTCCTTTAACTGGTATTTACTTTTGTAATTAGTAATAGACAACGCTCTATAAGGAGTTTCAATGTGTCTCACGCATATTATTGAAAACAATCTAACACTCTCTAAATTGTAATTTGAAATGAAATTATTTATGTCTATTTTCACGACGCTTTCATAACGTTTCAAGAAACGGCATACATGTTTCGACAATTCAAAATGTTTTACAAATGCTGCCTCTAAATTTTTATACAATTCTACTGCAAGTTTGGATGGAACTGTCAACTGGCCTATTTTAGGTTGTTTTACAATGTTGTACGTCTTCCAGAAAATAAATGAAAACCAGGTTGCATCCTTTTATTCGATTTTTAAAAATTCATATACTGGATTGTATTGGCTAAGGTCAAAAACTCTCACCGGTGAGAAGAGTTAGCGTTTGGTCGGTCAGAAATCCCGGTGAGAAAACTGTGACGTCATTTTAACGCGGTCAGAAACGCCAGTTAGTGCTGCTATGCCTAACCGGTTAGTCCCATCGTCCTCACCGAGAAAAAGACGGTTAGCCCAGTGAGAAATTACGTCATCATTCTCTCACCGGTGAGGGTTTTTGACCTTAGCCATTGTCATCGTAAATGAAACACTGTGCCTAATTTGAAGTCGTTTGAACAACGGGAAATGGGTTAAAGATTGATTAAAAGATTTGAACGAAACAAAATCAAACAGACAGACAGACCTCTTTGAGTCATGTGATTAAATTAAAACTGCAAACGAAGTTCCGATTCTTAAGAAAATAAAAAAAAAATTAAAAAACAACTGCCATCTTCAATTATAATTATAATTATTAGAGCTCTCCATTATCATCAAAGTCTTGATGGGAAGAAAATGCTTCACTGCAAAGTCTTTTAGCAGACGCCAACATTTCAATGAGGTTGATGGCAGCTTGGAGCACGTGCCCGTTATGAAGCTTTGTCGATGCACGCGCTCATTTCGTTTTAAAATTCAGTACTGTTAGGCCTATTGTTAAATGTGTCAATTAATGTTAGGGCGATTGTTAAAAATGACTAAATAATGTTAGGCCTATTGTGAAAAATGGCTAATTTATGTTAGGCCTATAGTTAAAAATGGCTAATTAATGTTAGGCCTACAGTTAAAATGACTAAATAAGGTTAGGCCTATTGTTAAAAATGGCTAAATAATGTTAGGCCTATTGTTAAAAACGGCTAAATAAAGTTAGGCCTATATTTAAAAATGATGTGAATGCGGATAGAATCAAAGGTATTTCCACTGTTTATTTAAACCAAGTGCAAGTAAAAGTGAAATATTCAAATTTAAAATTACATCTGCGTCACAGCTAAAGCTCCTTGGAATGCTTAAAAGATTTTTCCCGACAATGCTTTGAAATAATGATTTTTCTCTCCTGACGTTTATGGTAACTTTGATCTAGCAGTGGAAAGAACATAGGCCCAGTAGTTTAAAACATTTAGACGTGCGAGGATTTCATTTCTGGAACGATTCGTGAGAACGCTGCAGTTTTCGCCATTGCTGTATATAAAAATATTTACTGTAATATTACACAACAAATTTTTATATTCTTCTTTTCAGCATATTTGAAAATCGTTTTACGAGTTATATTCTTGTTGCTCTCTGACGTGAGCAAGGAATCTCAGAGTGCTAAAGTACTGGATAAGAATCTCTTTACTGGGTTGTTTTTTCAATATTTTTTAATTAGGCAATTTATTAATTTATTTAAGGTTGCAAGCAACAGGCTATTAGTAGCATGCAAGTACAAAAGAATTACAAAAAGTAAGGATGCAACAGGATATAAATAAGAGAGGAAGTCAGTAAGCAAGTTACAAATGGATATAGAAATGAAACAAATAAAGAGTACTGACTTGAAAACTACTTTTATATTTCCACGATCTCCCTGTACAATGAGGCACTTGTCCCATCGTTTCAGAAGCCCCTCAAAACAAGCAGCATAAAATTCTTTGGGCTGCTGTCTGAACCAGACGATGAATTCCCTTTGTACAGCTTCATCGCCGGGAAAATGATGCTCACAGTCTTCTGGGATCACTAGGGCATATTGCCTACCATATTCCGGCAGCGAGACTATACTGTAAATGCCGACTCCTACTATAACATTATCACGTAATGTCATTCGGCGGAAGCGAACAGAACTCATCAAAGACATGATGTTATTTTCATGATAACGTACGTCCTCATATTGCCAACAAGATAACTGAAATTCTGCAAAAGTTCGACTGGGAAGGCTCCGGATTGCCCTTACCTTGCTCCAAGTGACTTCCATTTGTTCGGCTCTAAGTGAATTATTGATTTTTTTTTTGTAAATTTTTATCTCTGTTGAAGATTAAGATTAAAATTACTTATTATTTATTGATTACTGATTTTCCCTCGTAATATAAAAGGATATACACATAAAAAAGTAAACATTAAAAAAGTAAAATAATTATCAATGAATGTGGTTTTATACAGTTTATAGTTCATAGCAATGTTATCAATTAGGCTGAAAATAGTATTCATTGTTTAAACATTAAATAGAACGGCAAATTACTGATGATTGTTTTTTTTCATTAGTTCTGGAATTGAGTTTGGGTATACGTAAATTATTATAATTAATAAACTTTGAGGAATAAACAATATTATGATAGAGCATGAATAGATATTCAAGATCATCGAAAACAGTATAGCTCTTAGATAATTTCTCACATTTAAAGTACTTTAAGAGATAGGAATTAGAAATAGGATACATATTTATTCTATAATAGGCAGGATATAATATTTTAAAAGGGTTCCGCAGGAAACTTGTTTGAACTTTTTTCTATGCAGATTTGCAATGTAGAATGAAACGGAGACCAAATAACGGAGTAAGTATATTCTAATATAGGTCTTACTAAACTATTAAAAAGAAAAATTGAAAGGTTGATATTGTTGAAACTAAGGGATTTTTAATAATGAAGTAGGTAGATTTAGAGATTATGAAATTTATATGTTCCGCAAATGAGAGGTTTGAAATGAAGATGAGCCCTAGATCTTTGGTGGTTGATTTTCGTTGCAGGATAGAGTTTTTTAAAAAATAATTATTAAAACGTAACATGCAAAGTAACGGAATTAAGAACGGCAATAAACAGATTAATGAACATAATTAACGTAACTAGAGCTCAGCTTTAAATTCCCCCAAGAGAAAACCTTGTTTTACAGTCTGATTTGATGTTAACTTTTATAATTTAAATTTACATAATTAAAGCATTAAATATTATAAACGCAGAGGATTAAAGCATAAAAACTAGTACAGATTCTATAAATAGAATACTAGGGTTGAGATTAAGGAAAAGTAAGTCTATCTGCGACGTTTGTTTCGGCAACAAAGAGCTAGGAAGAGTGCTTGAACCAGATCACACAAGCTGAGGACGGAGAGCCCCATAGCAATGCCCAAAATGCCACCGGTGTCGCATAACAATTTGATGATGTCATAACTTTCCACTTCCTGTAAGTTTCTCACCAGACTTGTATGGAAACCTATTACCATTATCGAGTTACTTTGCGTTTCTATACCTGTTAAATAAGACAAAGATCTGTACTTGGTAAAGTGACAGCTTCTTATGCAAGAACATTCATTAAGAACATTCGATTCAGTGTAGATTCTCAAGTACTCATCTCTCGTGTGTTTTGCGTCATCTGGGGTTGTACATTCTGGGAGAAAATTGAATTGGATGAAAGGCAACCTATTAAAATATAAAGCTTATATATCATATAAGTTGGAAAAACATTTGTTGATTTATTAGAATCTAAGTTTGATAATCTAAGAAAAGAAGCTTTAAGTCAGCATTAACTAAAGTTATTTGATAGAAAAATTCTATAACTTATTTATGCATAAAACAATGTGAAGCAGATTTCAACATTAAATAACTAACCGTAATAATTTAAACTAAAGGAAGGCCAAAAGCAATCCCGGTACTATTAATTTGATTAGCCCTTCGTGGTAACAAAGCTGAGCATAGTAATTCCTAAATCAATGTCACCCATGAAAGAGGATCTGGAGGAGATTACAAAGCACGGGTCTCTGTTATGTATCCTCCATGGGCAATTGGCTCAATGTGACCTGGAGGTAAAATTATGGAGGAGCATTTTAAAAGATCATGGTTATCACAAACATGCGATATTTTCAGTGGAAGGCCATCCCCCGATGGAGCCGCATCCGTTTAGTGTGGAGTTCATTAGGCGTCTTCACAAATGCGAAAATACATCCCCCGGTGGGGATAGGATCACATACAAACATTGGAAGCAGGTTTTTCCGGGAAGCTTTATCATTACTAGAATACTAAATATATGTTTAAAGTAGGACACATCCCTGACGCATTGAAAACGTCGATCACTGTTCTCATTTATAAAAAACTGACCGGGGCTTGTAGGCAACTATCGTCTGATCGCAATGATTCGGACGATACATAAGATATTTACTAGTTGCCTTGCGAAGCGCCTAACTGGCTGGTTGATCTAGCACTCCGTAATTTTACCATCACAGAAGGGATTTCTCAATTTTGACGGGGTGTTTGAGCAGAACTTTACCCTCTAACAGTGGGAATAGGGTAATTTGAGTCACAGAACTTTACTCCGTGTCACACGAATCTCCAACGGCTTCACTAACATCATCTGGAGCCGATGACAAATTTGTGAGCCTTATACAGGGTGTTGCAGTTAACTACAGGGCAGTATAACGGGAAGCCTACCCGCTCGATTGCAAGGGCCGGCTCGACATCAGATGATAATTGGGTGGTGAAATTTGATAGGGGTGTCCACTGACTGGCCTCCTGTTTGATATTGCCATTAACACGTTCATTAGAAAAATTCAAGGCAAGAAAATCCAATATCGAATCCTCGCCTATGCAGATGACCTCGTCTTGTTTTCGTTTACACCAGTCTCTGCAGGTCAACCTCGACCAGCTAGTGTATTAATTCCATCAATGATGCCACAATGAAGGAAAGTTCCGTGCCCGATCCAACGAGTTATCTAATTCGTGGACATGTGGAAAGAAGGCATATTGACTTCTTATCAGCCTAAAGAGAAGAAGTTGATACTGATGTCCCGTCCAAAATAAAAATTTGGAGAAAACCTCTTATCTTTGTGTTTATTTTTGAGAGCAACTGAAAATCAACTCATTATATTGGCGATATCTTTCTGAATTTTCATGATATATGCTTCGGTTTTCTGTAAGAGTAGCTGTATACATTTGGCTAATAAATTATGCTAAAGACAGTTTGGTAACGCTTGCGCATGCGCAGTTAAACATCATTTTGTCAAAATGCTCATATTTCATCAATTATTTAATATTTATATATTCCGATTGAAGGATGTTGTCTCTACTATAGTTTGTGAAGTTTCCTGAAAATAGCACGGAATTCGGTTGAAAACACTGCATATTATAAACAAAAACTTACAAAAAATTTCGATTTTTTTTTTTTAAAGAAACATTTATATCTCCCTGAATATACGTGATATTCTTATACAAATGAACACAGATAAGTAAAAGAAGACTCATATGCTATAGCTATAACGCATTTCAAGCAGATTTTTTACAGGGTGATCCCAAACATTTTTTCTGTTCAATTTGTTGCCGATCCCCTATTTGCCTTCGGGACAAAACCTTTGTTGAAATATATGAGGAGCAACATGTTCTGTATACCCTGATGTTTCAGGGTAATTCCTCAAGTATTTTTTTAGATATTCGACATAACGTCTAAAATCAAACGTGTTCTTATTATTTTGTCCAACACCTGTAAATAGTTTTAAGCGTTCGCTATTTTTTTAACATTTATTTTTACACTTTTTAACGTATATTTACAATATTTACCTTTTTTATATAGATTTCTACATTTTAACCTTCATTTGTAAATAATGCTCCAAAAGAACAGATGTATTAAAAAATTTTTAAAATTTGACTAATATCTCAGCCATGCATTTTAAAATACAGTAAATAAACAGTTGGTTAAATAATCTATTCAAGTAATTTACTGGATATTAAGAAAGAAAATTCAGCGAAAAATAATGCATTCAAAGTGATGCCTAAAATGAAGTAAAACAAAAATGGAAAAAAAAAACAACAAAAAAACAATCAAAAAAAAAAAAAAAGAACAAAAAACCCTGTGTAACCTGCAAAATATTTTTGATAATAACTTCTCTTCCAAACATTTTTTCTTGCATTCCAAAAATTTTCCTGGATCAATACATGGCTTCTGGGGACGAGAAACAAGGTGAATCTGAAGGAAAAGAAGAATTTCATTAATATTTTCAATAATCATTTAGAGCTTTCTTTTATTAACAATATTAAGCGCATCAAATTGTGACAAATACTAATACAGTGCCCTGTAAAGCATTATCACCAACAAGTTATGGATTCATACGCTTTTTCCTGTAGGTTTTTATTCTTGAATACCCACCATTTTTATTGAAAATAAAAAGTTTTCTGGAAGTAAATATCAGGATGTTAAAAAATGATTTGTTTTGGATGGCTGAAAATACAAGTAAAAATGATTTGATATGATACTCGTAGTAGTATAGAGTTAAAGCTATAAAAAAAAAAGAAAAATCGTGTTTTACACAGAGATTCATGTTATTTTGTCTCGAAAACATAATTTTTCTTGTCCTAAACTCTGATCTTTGTCCACAATTGGCGTTTATCCACAATTTATTGAAAGTATATTTGGATTTTCAGCCATTCATTAACACTAGGTTTGATAGACTGGTTTCAAAGAGGACATTCGACGGAATACCATCCTATCGAAACATGGATTTTTATTTCCTATTTTTTTATGTATCTCAGCAACCCTGTTTTGGGCATTCGTGCCTGTTGGGGGCAAGCTATCTCATACTTCCTGATTAGTCTAGATCCCAGTTGTTGCTACAGTATTATTAATTTTTATTTTATTTTATTATTATTATTATTGTTTGCATTCCTTGGGATTAAATACTTTCAAAATTTGTATCATGCAACCAACTAAACAGAAGTAAAAAAATAAAACAAACATAAGAAAAAGAAACACTACTTAAAAAAATATCAATAAAAGCATTAAATTATAGCAATTGAGACAACGGTTTATTCGATAGCATATGATTGTTTTAGCTTCTTATTAAAATGGACACAATTAGAGATATTACACTGGCGAAAAAATAAAAGACACTACAACGTAGCGTATATGGTTTGGTTTGGTTTATTTGGTATTAACGTCCTTTTCAACTTCTTTGCCCATTTCAGGACGGCGTTATAGGGGTCGCAAATTTTGCCTCGCAAGGGTTCTTTAACGTGCAGCCGGTAAACGACTACATTGGACCAACGGCTTTACTTCCCTTCCGAAGGAAGAGCGTGATCTCAGGATTTTCCCCCTGAAAAAATCCTCGTCGTCCTCGGCCGGGATCGAACCCGCGTCCTCGCGATCACGCAACCACTGAGCCACCGAGGCCGATTAGCGTATATGGTAATTGGTTCCATGCAGTGAGAGAATTAAACGGAAATTTATGTATTTTGAAATTCGACAATTTAGGTAATGTAAACTGATATACAAGGTAGTATAAATAAGTTCGGAGAATGTGCTGGTATCTGCGAAGAGGGAAACTATTTGACTGTGGCATACAGGCACATATGACGTGAAACGTGATAAGGAGGAAGCAGCTCCGCTGGTGCAGGTTTTTTTCCAAACAACACGTGTCAGTTAGCGTTGCCAAATCTGGGTTTTCCATCCAGATCTAGGGTTTTTCCATCCAGATCTCAGCGACATCTGATGAGAAAATAAAAACCTAGGAAAAAACTTAGATGGCCTGATGGCCTAACCTAAGACTAATAGAAGGGATAGCACGTGATGAAAAAAAATTGATCTGGGTGGAAAATATTTATTTCCGGCAACACTTCCGCTGGCAACACTGTTTCGGTGAACTGTAGTTGTTCGCGTTCGTCAGAAGCAGAAATGGCGTTTGAAGAAAAACGCGTGATATCAAATTCTGTCAGCATTTGATTAACTTTAAACATTTCTTTAAGGAAACCGCCGACAGAAACATTGCACATGCTAAAGCAGGTATTGGGTGAGAGTGCAGTGTGTCGTGTGAAAGTGTTTTCTTGGTACTCCCGATTCAAGGAAGTACAAGACGATCCGCGGACTAGGCGACCGTCAACAACAGTTACGGAGGACAACGTACAAAAGGTGTCGGAGATTGTGCATGCCGATAGACGTGCATCTGAGGATGTCGTTTCAAGAGTCACCTAATATCTGGTCGGGCCCCTTCTGGCCCAGTGGAACACAGCGATATAGCGTAGAAGTGAGTCTGCAAGTCCCTGGTACACTTCCGGAGGCAGATGACACCACACAGTCTGCAGAGTGGCAGCCAATTGCGGCCTGTTCGTAGGTAGAGGATCCAGCGCACGGAGCCTCGTTCAACGGCATCCCAGATATGCTCGATAGGGTTCATATAAGGGCTTCGGGGTGGCCAGTCTAGTTGTTGGATCTCCCCTGCATGCTCTTCGAACTATTCTCGGGTGACATTGGAGCGATGTGGCAGCGCATTGTCATCTTGAAAGACGCAAGGTCGTCGGGATGTTGGAAGTCCAAAAACATAATTTGAAGTAGCTCTTTTCTGCTTATACAAGGGAGTAAGTAATATTTACTATCTTCCAATTATCGGGATCTGTAAACGATTGAATAATGTAATTTGCCATGGCCATCAACCACGATATATTTTTATCCATAAATTTTAAAACCTTACCAGTTATCAGATCACAAGGGAGAATAATGTCAGTAACCATGATAAGCTAGAAACTCTCAAATAAATAATGAGACTTAATAGAGCTTGAAAAGTTTAGTGTGATGTTCATTACACATTATACTAATAGAATATTACTCGATTGGGCGGCTTTGGAATGCGAAGGAGATGGTTTCCCTTTAATTTGATTTGGGCGTTATTTTCATATTAAATCACACCAAAGGAGCGGTCGGTTTTAACAAACCCCCCTCCCTCGGGTTTTTAAAAAATTTTCGAAAATTAATTTTCTCATTAATTTCTTCTTCTTCTTCTTCTTCTTATTATTATTATTATTATTATTATTAATATTATTGTTATTATCGTTAAATAAATATTTTTAATTATATCTTTCGGTTTGTCCTCAATTTTGTCACCAGGTGTAGCTCTGTGGCCATTTTGGTTAGAGTGCCTTTATAACCAAAGTGTGGCCATACGTGGGACAGTTTTCTATTGGTTCTTCACTGTCACGTGCTATTTTCCGTCATGTTGTGTCCAAATTGCGAATATTTAGCATAGAGTTGTGTGGAACTAAGACGGCTTTTTGTAATTTTAAAAAAATTTAAAAGATTTTAGTGACCAAAAATCCCTTCCTGTGCTGCAGTAGGGTGTTTTAATCGCTCTGAAGATGGTTTCATAATGAAACGTTTTCCTCGCGATCCAGAAAGACGATCGATTTGGGCCGCGAAGACGAAAAGAGTAAAGTGGAAACCTTCGGACAACAGTTGCCTTTGTGAGGTTAGTAAAAATCAAATGTTTCGATGTATCGTATTTTTTTTTCTACTACAATCGCCTAAAACACCTAATTTGTGGGATCGTATTATACAAGAGAATAATATTAGCGCTCTAATGACCAGCGGCGAGGGTGGGGGCGGAGTCAAACGAATTTCGGGCTGACGGAGTTCAAACGAAATTAGCATTTAATATACTTCACAGTATATACAATGTTCAGTTCATTATACAATATATTAATTCACTTTTTGTTTGAATTTCCCTTCGTTTAAAGCTAAAACGAAAATAATTTCTCAAAAAGATGGCCACTTCAAAACTGCTTCGATCTGATAAAGTTGCATTTTGTCCTGTTGCTTCTTTTCCGATCATATGTGAAAGAAGGTAAGTATTGTTGCGAGAACATATGATAAAGAAATTAAGTATTGTTGATTTTAAAGTAAATTTTCTTCTGATTTTTAAAAGAAACATTTTGATGAAGATCAGTGGGAAAAAGATAGAGTCGACAGAAAACAAAAACTGAAGATGAAAGGCAATTGGAGCAGTTTCTTCTCAAGCCTAAGTTTCAATACTAGAAGCTTGCTATAGAAAGACTAAAAAATAGTAACAAAATTGCAAACTTTACATTCGTTCATTGTCATAACAAAAAGCAAATTCGTTAGGAGAGTTGTTTTCTTTTCGTTCGAAAAATTTTGGTGTTAAAAAAAAAGAAACTTACTGTTCAAGAACAGAAAAAATGTAGAGGAAATTATGATAGCAAAAGTGTCAATTTTCGCCACTATATTGTCATGAAATTAACTTTTCAATTTTACATATTTAAAATTTCATTTGTATGTTGTTGTTGTTAAATTTATTTTAAAATTCAGTTAATAAAATAGCCTTTTTTTTATTCGTATAAGCTTATCTATTTTATTTCGTTTTTTCAGTAACGAAAAATTATCATTTTTTTTTTAATAATTCCTTGATTTATTCTTTAATTATGTAATGTTTAATAAAAATTTTGATAAGGTGGATATTCATTTTATTAAAAAAAATTGTGACATGATTAATCTTCTATATATATAAAGAAGGATGTTTGTGGGTCTGTGCGTCTGTGGGTCTGTGTGTGGGTCTGTGGATCTGTGTGTACGTTTTTTATACAAATCTACAGTTTTATTCCGATCTTGATAAAATTTCGCATACATGACCTTTAAAGCATGAGGAAGGTCACTGTCTACCTCAGATTTCGGAAAAGTAATAAATATCGATAAAAAATCGATATTCATGGTTATGGCAAGGCATATTAATGAGAAATATCTCATGACCAACAATGCAAGGCAAAGTTGGTACAACAATAGGTATCAACAATGGTATCAGCACGCATCACAAACACACTGCATGAACCAACAATATATATCTCATGACTAACAATGAAAGGAAAAGTTTGTGCAAGTGTAATTATCCCGGGCAACGCCGGGTACCTCTTCTAGTCTTCTATATATATAAAGAAGGATGTTTGTGGGTCTGTCTGTGGGTCTGTCTGTCTGTGGGTCTGTTTTTTATACAAATCTACAGTTTTAGTCCGATCTTGACGAAATTTTATACAAAGCATGAGGAAGGTCACTGTCTACTTCAGATTTCGAAAAAATAATAATTATTGATAAAAAATCGATATTCATGGTTATGGCAGGGCATATTAATGAGAAATATCGCATGACCAACAATGCAAGACAAAGTTTTTGCAACAATGGTATCAACACGCAATTCACAAACACTCTGCACGGACCAACAATATATATCTCATGACCAACAATGCAAATAAAAGTTTGTGCAACAATAGGTATCAACAATGGTTTCAACACGCAATTCACCAATAACAATGAGCTCAAAATGATGATGCAATGATTAAGCAATCCTTTCCAAGAATTATAACAATGAACATAAAATGATGATGCAATATGGTTAAGTTTCAATTTGTAACAATGCATAGAATTCCTGTTATTCAGGTTTTTCTTAGAAAAGAGAGTTCTTAGTACTTAACAATTTCTTGAAAATCTTTAAAAATGATCAGTAGCTGGAGATAATGAAGAGTTAGCAGATATTGAGAAAGAGTGGAAAGACGACAGAGAAAGCAAACCTTTAGCTCCGTGCTGTATTGAGCAAATGGGAAGCAAGTAAATAGAAGAATTGGCGACCGCTAGACTACCCAAAGTGATGAAAGGCCAAATTTTGCTTCAACACAGCGAGAGAAGAGTGGAAATTGCAACAACATCAAGTGTAGATCTGAAGTAAGATTATCTGAGTAAGAAATTATTGGAGCAGTCCATCCATTGTGAGCCTTTAAAAAGATTTTTTTCATTAAGAATTTTTACTGTATTAATTCTAAGCATTTTCATGTGTTTATTTTTAAGATATTGCAAAATTTATTTTAATTTTTGAGATTGTTCTGTTTACATCCCAAGTGTAATAATCCCGGGCAACGCCGGGTACCTCTTCTAGTATTTGATGAAATATGAGCATTTTTACTAAATAATGTTTAAATGCGCATGCGCAAGATTTACCAGAATGTCTTTTACATAATTTCTTAGCCAAATGTATAGAGCTATTCTTATAAAAAGCCCAAGCAAATATCGTGAAAATTCAGCAAGATATCGCCGATAGAATGAGTTGAATTTCAGTTGGTCTCAGAAATAAACAAAACGATAAGGGGTTTTCTCCAAATTTTTATTTTTGGATCGGACACCCGTATCAACTTTTTCTCCTTAAGCTGATATGAAGCCAATATGAAGTCAATATGCCTTTTAATAGTAAAGATAGTCCTGGCTTGCGAACAAGGAGCCGAGCTTTAACCTATTTTCATAGGGCATGTTTGATAGCGACAGCATCCATGTCCGCGGTAGCTTAGTGGTTAGAGCGTCGGGGCGTATACCCGGAGGTCAATGGTTCGAGTCCAGGCCGTGGAATTTTCTTTACTATTTTTCTTTATTTATTTATACATTTGGCTAATAAATTATGCAAAAGCCAATTTGGTAACCCTTGCGCATGCGCAGTTAAAATTAGTGAAAATGCTCATATGTAATCAAATATTTAATATTTTTATTTTCTTATTGCAGGGTTTTGTCTCCACTTTAGTTTGTCAAGTTTCCTGATAATGGCATTGCATTGGGTTGAAAACCCTGCATGTCATAAACAAAAAACTTACGAAAACATTTCGATTTTTTTTAAAGAAACCTTTATAACTCCATGAATATACGTGCTGCTGTAATACAAATGGACACAGATAAGTAAAAGAAGCCTCCTAATCATATGCTACAGCTTCAACACATTTCAAGCATAATTTTTTACAGGGAGATCACAAATATTATTATTTTTTGTTCAATTTCTTGCTGGCCCCCTAATTGCATTCGGGACAAAACCTTTGCTGGAATTTATGAGGTGTAACATGCTCTTTACATCCCTAAAATTTCAGGATAATTTGTCAAGTATTTTTCTAGATATTCGACAAAACGTCTAAAATCGAAAGTGTCCGGTCATTTTCGGAATACAGTTAGCTGCCAACCTCAACCGAGTTTCCTTAAGCGTGGAATTCACTCACGGTTTTGCCCGGCGGATCTGGCCGGCGGGCGTTCCCGGTCTTGGGCACACACATCAGACATGCCAGTTGCCTGCTGAGTGTTGTACTGAGTTTGCTGAGTGAGCAAAACACGAAACCAGCGAAATCTTTTGCGCAAAACACGTGTGTCAAAATACGTATGTCAAAGCTTTCCCATTGGCTGCTGAAATGGGTGCCTGGTGGGCACATCCGTGCGCCTGCATTCACTCGCGGATCTGTCCAAACACGCGCGGCAAAAATGGGCCGTACGGGCCGGATGGCGGGCAGGCAGATCCTGCCAGCGTCCATGAAATACACAGGCGGATCTATCTGCCGGGCAAAACCGTGAGTGAATTCAACGCTTTACTGGACCATTGGGAATCGGAGCCCGCTTTTGATAGGATTGTGTTAGCGGCCCAGCCATTCTGACACACGTAGCACTTACGTCTGAAGTCCCTCACCTCAAAAGAAATAATAAGCAAATAAGCGATATTTAAATTTGTTAACGTCGCAAATTCTAAGTTTTCTCATTTATTGTCTCTCAGGCTATTTAATGAATGATAATAGAAGTATTAATGGGTCATTTCTATTTCGGTAGTTGGAACGGAGCTCCCACCCTCCTCATGGTGGGCTATGGATTTTCCTGGTTCGACTATGCTAGAGGAGACATCCAAAACCGCAACATTTGTGTTTCTGTCATATTTTATTGAGAATATTTCATCAAACTTTTGTGTTATTTGCAAGTGTCAAATTACAAACTTTATTAATCTATACTTTATGTTGTATGAAGCATTAATTGCAAAATTAAAATTATTTTTAATATTATCTAACACGTCCTCCTTCCTTACTCTGCTGCCACGTAGAACATAGTTAGTCACGTAACAGGAGGGAGGACGTCGCTTTATAGCTCAGCTGTAACGAGCGCCTATCATACACATATTCCACTGCATACAAAATCAGTAATACGATTTCTTTTGTATATTGTTCCGACAGTATAACGACGAGAACAGTCGATACCTACTGGAGGAACATATAGATCTTGGCCATTTGCTAAGGCAATACCAACAGCCTAGCTTCAACAGTGACTTGATCGGTCTGTCCAGGATATCCCCCATGCCTACCGAGGTGGCCAAGGCAGGTATGGCGTCGGACACCTTAGCTTCTGAGCAGTGAAAGCTGTGGGCCAAGTTTTGCTTCTGGTGAGGTATTTTATCGTTGGGTGCAGGACTCCGTTAGCTGCACCTGTTTCAAAGATCTTTTTATATCTTACAATCTGTTAGGGGCAACACCATCAGCCTCAACTTCGACACAGGGAGGGTCTGATCAGGTAACCCCCGTGCTTGCCCGGGTGACCAAAGCACGTTTGGCGTCGTATACTTTCCGACCAGCGTAAGCCAGGGTTTTGCAGACGCTGTCTGTGTTTTGCCTTTTGAGGTATTTTGAGTGGGTGCAGCATCCTATCACCTGCACCTGTTTATAAGATCTTTGAAGATCTTGTAATAAGGCAATACCTTAGTTTCAACAATTACCTTCAGATGGCGCCTCCTGATTAGAACCTTGATCCCAATATTAATCCGTCATAGTAATCAAAAATTAGATCTGAAATTAAAAGAAATCTAAAGATTAATCATCAAACTAGTAATCAAATTAACACTTTTTGGACGGAGTTTTCAACTTCATCCCGATCAGACTCACCAAAATTAGGGTGCCTGTAAGGAGAGTGGCGACAACTCGGACCGTCGGCCATATTTTTCCCAACGATTGAATTAGCAGAGGTACAATTTACGATACTTTTCAGCTTAAGTAGAAATGTAAAGATGGCAAATGCTGGTTAGCCTACCAAGCTTTTATATGTATATTAGATTAAGGAGGTTAAAAAAGAAGCACATTAACGTTTTAATTTCATAATAAATGTGATTATTTGATCAGCTGATAGCAAGTTCGAGAATTGATTTTTTCACCTTTTCAGCAAAAAGGGAAACTAAAAGCCAGTAACCAAAGAGGTTATATTTAGCAGTCTATACACATTTTACATTTATACAAAAATAAAAATTTGACATCTATTGCAAAAGATGGAAAAAAAAAATTTCAATTATCGATGATTAGTTTTAGGAAAAAATCTAGACTCATTTTTACATTATTTTTATCGTGGAATTGTTCTAATTTCACTTTCTCGTGTTTGCAAGTTGCAAATAAATTAAAAAATATGAATTATAACAGTTGCGTTTAGGTGTTAAAAGAGACAAAAACTAGCCAAAACTTTTCGCGCGAACAACTGCGCTCGTCATCAGGCCTCGTCTTTACTGTCTAGCAATTAAATAACAACTGAAAAATAAATTTTGACGCTACAAACTATCTATAAAATACTTAAATTTCAAGGTTCATTTTCCAAAATTTGCCTCCGTTTGAATATATTCCATGACTTAAATATGTTTTGTTTATTAAATGTTAGTTTTACTATTGGTTTTACGGTTTGTTTTACATTTTTCAAGATAAAAAATTTGCTCGTTGGGCCCGAATGACCCTTGAATAAAAATTACTTGAAATTATATAAATTTAAAAAATTAGATAAATTAAAAAATTTTTAACATTCCTTGAATTATTTATCTATTATTATATCATTAAAAAATCACTTTATTTTGTGAGATTCACATTTTTATGAACAACAGTAAAACAATAAAAACTTTATTGTGAAAAAATATTTTTCCCTTCCCTCTTCGCCACTCCAATCGTTAATTTTAAGCGAATCTAATAAAACCACCACTTTTAAATTGAATAATGCAATTTTATTACCAATAATTAAGAAACATGCACAATAAAACGAAAAACGGCATGCAAACGGCATGCTATTTTGGGAAAACTATGGCGTCCGGAGCGTTAACCAATCAAAATCCGTTCCGAGTTGTCGCCACTCTCCTTAAAGGCACTCTAACCAAAATTAAAGCTCTAGATTAGGAGCTTTAACCAAAATTAGAGTGCCTAATCTAGAGCTTTAACCAAAATCAGAGTGCCTTTATAACCAGAGTGTGGCCATGAGAGGCTAGGCAGCCATGTTGTGTCCAATCAGTCTATAGATTAGTGTAGCAGAAATAAGAAATTTTGCACTTTTGGCAGAGATTTCCGGCTTTATATATGCTATACTGACCAACCAATGAAATGTGAACTCAGCTTAATTAGCCCTTTGGCCCATTTGCAACTTTTGTGAACGATGTACGTTGTACTGAAGGGATAATTTAACCAAGGGGATGTAAAATTAGTACGTTATTCTGAAATGTACGTTAAAGTGAGGTACGTTGTAACGGGTTTTTACTGTACATAAATTTCCGTTTAATTCTCACTGCGTGGAACCAATTACCATATGCGCTAATCGGCCTCGGTGGCTCAGTGGTTGCGTGATCGCCTCTGATGCCCGAGGACGCGGGTTCGATCCCGGCCGAGGACGACGAGGATTTTTTCAGGGGAAAATCTTGAGATCACGCTCTTCCTTCGGAAGGGAAGTAAACCCGTTGGTCCAATGTAGTCGTTAAAGAACCCTTGCGAGGCAAAATTTGCGGCCCCTATAACGCCGTCCTGAAATGGGCATAGAAGTTGAAAAGGACGTTAATACCAAATAAACCAAACCAAACCTTATACGCTACGTTGTAGTATAATAAAATCTTTAAGACAATGAAATAACACCAATTGTGTCCATTTTAATAAGAACCTAAAAAAATCATATGCTATCGAATAAACTGTTGTCTCAATTGCTATAATTTAATGCTTTTATTGATATTTTTTTAA
>JAHWFO010034451.1:0-19701 GCA_023313115.1 Rhysida immarginata
CGCAAACTAGTCTTCCTAGGCAGTTGTTATTTTCCAAGCCGGTGGGTAAGAGACCAAGGGGTCGGCCTAGAACCAGGTGGCTAGACTACATGGAGAATCTGGGTTCGAGTCGCTTGGATATTACCAGGGATGACATGTGCCTGATGGCGGAAGATCGCGATCGCTGGAGATCCTCCATAGGGCTGCTGCCCCCGCGACCCTAACGGATAAGCGGGTTTGAAAAGTAAGTAAGTAAGTAAGTATTCATTATTATATTTTCTAATCTGTTTAAACATTTCAATTGTAGGCTTGGAGAATGCTGCTCCCATGTCGCTGCTCTTTTGTTTACAGTGGAGGCTGCAATAAAAAATACGCAGTGGCTACGTACAGTGCAACCTTGTACGCCTTCCGTTCAATGCAACAGAAGTGGCAAGCTGTGCCGCCATCTGCCGACAGAATCAAAACAGTGTTGTATGGATTCCAACGTTAGAGGGCGTGTTTTGGCTAGCTGTTGTTATAGCAACCAAACAATTGGCATGTCGCGGTCGTGTGGATTTCAGATTTTCTTTTTTTCTGCTTTCTGGATGATTGGCCATTGTCGAAAGGAACCATGCCTTAAAGGTAAGCCAGCATTTTTTGAGCGTTCTAGTGTTGGGTTAGGTTGACTGAGGTTAACTTAGGTTTAGCCATAAAATGAGGTCCCGTAACTTACTGGCAGCCATTTCTGTGACCACTAAAATATACGGATCATTAGCCTCCTGTAACCGGCCGAGGGGAAACCAACTGCCCCCTGTAAACAAATAGGTTGGGTACGTATGTAAATCGACGTCGCCGTGAGTGTGCGCCGCGTACTAGTATTGTAGAAAAGGAAACCAACTGCCCCTGTAACCGGTTATGTTGGGGGTATGTTTGTAATTCGGGGTCGCCGTGAGCAAAGCGTCCACGTACTAGTATCGTAAAAGTGGCGGCTAGTATTTTCCACTGGGCGATGGGAATCTGCCATATTGCTTGTTTCGAAATTAGAGAAAGTTTGGAGTCTGAAACTGTTGGTAGATGGCGGTAGAGCTAGCCACTTCCGTTGCATTGAACGGAAGGCGTACAAGGTTGCACTGTACGTAGCCACTGCCAAGATAAAATAGACTCTATCCCCACTCCCTCCCTCCAACCGCCTTCCTAAATTTGACAGACTGTAAACTGTTTGGCTGTAGCCTCTGTAGAATGGTTTTCAGCTTACTGTACTGTTGCGAAATTAAAATCGATGCTATCACTGTGAAGTTTTCGTTTTTCATCAGCTATGTTGCTCGACTGAATCCAAAATTAAAAGCAAGAAATTAGAAGACAATCGTGCTGGTATCTAATTTCCGGATTAGCAGTGGCATTTGGGAGAGCAAACGTTCCCGTGAGAAAGCAACAAGAGAGGAAAAATCCATGAAATGAACTAAAATAAGCGCCCGGGCGGTTATTGAAGTTCCGGCGCTTATTTGCAAAAATTGAACAGATCCCCTGGCGCTTAATGCAGGCGGGCCGGTATTTCAGGTCCGGCGCTAAATACACTATTTACGGTATGTCAATTTTGATGAATCCAATGAATAGGAAGTTGTGGGTGGCCTATCTCGGAGAGGAATTCTGGGGTTCTTGTTGACACCAAGACCGAACGGCAGGTTTCACCTCGTCGTCAGAAAGCAAGTCATGCTCCTTAAGGTGCTCTTTCCTCTTTGGGAAGTGGTGAAAGTCGCAAGGTCTTTCATTTTTGAACTGCAGTTTTTCATCTTTGAACCGTAGGCGCTGCAACCCCCTCCGATGTGTGGCGATCGTGTGCGGACGGGCGTTATCGTGCTGCAGAAGAGGACCCAAAGCTGCCATTCGATCCTCGTGTCGACGACAACCCCGGAATTCCCTCCGACGGATTCACCCGACTAGTCACGCGTTGGTACAATGCGTGGAAAGGGACGGGGACTATGTCGAAAAGTGAATAGTGCATTACATAGACGACAAATGGGAGTAGCAGATACAAAAAGAATTTTGAAAATCGGTTAAAAAATAAAAAAGTTACAGCCATGGCAGCATTACTTTTCAGCCCACCCTCGTACAAGAGAGCATGGGAAGTTCATACCCACAAAAAAAAATAATAATAGTTCAAAAGGTCACCACCAGCCTGGAATGGCGCTCTATGCAATATTCGTATAAAAATTAGACACGAAGACATAGGTGTAACAGCTTTCAGTAAATGGTGGAGGCTACATTCACCAGGTAACTAATTTTAGTAACAGCTAAAGACTTGTTGACCTGTGCCTTCGAGTCTAGGGCGCGTTCGACATCGCGCACCGAACGTCTTTGTGCGCCCACTAAACGCACTAACGTGTTTGTCATGGAACCCGGTCGTGTTCGTCATCGCCAGTGCGCGCACTAAATGACCCTATTGTAGTGCGTTGCAAGATGGCGCTGCCCTAGAGCTTGAAACGTAGCAACAGATAGTTCGGAATTTTAGTTACCGTTAAAGAGCCAACAGGTATAATTCTGCATATCGTTTAAACTGACATTGAAATCTACCTGCGTAATGATCGATTTCGGCGTGTTATATGAATGCACGTGTTATGATGAGTTTTATTTTCAGCAGTACGCATACGGGTGAGGTGAACATCCCACCTGTTTTTCATGACACACACAAAATGCACTACACTTTTTTCACCGCTCACACCGAGTGATGTCATTAGGTGCGTTTAGTGTGCACGTGTCGAACGCGCCCCTAATTTCGTATACAAATATTGCATAGAGCGCCATTCCATGCTGGTGGTGACTTTTTGAACTAATTTTTTTTTTTTGACAGGTATGAACTTACCATACCCCTCTTGTATAATATTACCAAGTATTATAGCTTATGGCCATGTCAAAATGGAACTTGAATTATAAAGACCCTGTAGACTGGAGATTACCTCCAAACAAGATGTCGCATCGAAAAATCCTCGGACACGGAAAGGTAAAAGAGGAATATGACTAGAGGCAAGTTCTTTATCTTACGCAGATGAGCAATCTGTCAGCCGCTAAGTTAGAAAACGCTTAACTGAGTTGCGCTGGCTTAGCCACTTGGCCAGCCGGCTGGAGCAGATGCTGAGTGTTAAAAAAGGTCGCTGATCAGATATTTCGAAGATGTCTACCAGTAGCGTGGGCCTTTACTATTTGATGTACACTGTCATATCAATGAATTATGACCAGCACCCCTTCGAGGCATACGCATGGTTCGCCCCAACAACGATTACACATTGCAAAATTTGCATAACAGGCTAAGAGAGCTTTAAAGCTAGTGCCTCAAACAGCAGGTGCATGAGCCTCAAGATGGGTAAACACCTGGATTTAACGGACATCCAAAAAAGCATGATAATAGGCTATCGCAGCAAGGGTGGCGCAGTCTCCGAAACGGCAGTGCGATTTGCGAACTGTTCACAGTCCGCTGGAGTGAAGGTGTAGTACAAGGAGTGAACAGCAGGGACAGAAATCGCATCCCAACGCCATCGCTGTAAAGGGTCACGAGCAGTCGACCGACGGGGTGAGCAGCACCTACGCCAACTCGTAAAAGGCGACAGGAGATCCGCAGTCCATCGACTGACCACCAGATTCAACAGTGGTGCCAACAGATGTGTATCCGACATCACCATTGCTGCGGATTGGCCTGAACAGTCGATGCACGGTTGCTGCACCCGAGTCGACCAGGAGTCATCGTCGACGACGCCTAGACTTTGCACGTGAGCATTGCCATTGGACCACAGATGAGTAGGCTAAGATCAATGTTGGACAAGAAATAGGCTAGTGGGGGTAGTGTGGGGGATCTTCTTTTGGGAGCAGTTAGGCCTACTGATTCGTCTAGAAGGGAATTTGAATGCCTGTGGCTATCTGTCAATCGTAGCGGACCAGGTGCACCCGTACATGCTCACGATGTTCCAGCAGGACAATGCACGCCTCCTTCTAGATTGGTTCGAGGAACACTCTACTGATTTTCAAGTGCTCCTTTGGCCCGCTAATTCGCCGGACATCAATCCAATTGAACATCTGTGGGAGCACCTTGATCACAATGTACGGTAGCAGGACCCTCTGTGGACAGCGCTTCAAGCGGAATGGACTGCCATACCATCGGACACATACCGCGCACTTCTTGCGTCCATGCCACGATGCCTAGCAGCAGTTATAGCAGCGAAGGGTGGCTGACAAGTCACGGTGCCGTGACCGTATCCACGGCGTATTATTATATCCCCTAATGTACCAATTAAACAGACATCATGCGTCGCAGTACAAAATTCCGATTTTATTTTCGTAATTTTTACCTTGGATATAAATCGCGTCATTTCTAGATATAAACAGGCGGGCAAACGCAAACAATCGTGAGAACTCGGGGGATACGAGAAGTGCTATCGCTTCTTTTTCTTTAAGTGAAACAGTTCTCTTCTCTTGATCACTTGCACTCCGTCTCGGAACCTCCCTACTTGACTGTCAAAAGCAGCTATGTCGTTACGGTCTCGTTTCCTAAACAAAAGAAAAGCAACGCTCTAAGAGCCATTTCACTAAAGCACAATGCCCATTTCCATAAAAGTTAGGAGAATATGAAAAACGATCGACTAAATCTACGAGGGGCGTTCAAATCTAAACTTTCATTGTTGGTCGGATACAGAAGGGATCATAATACTGTGCTTATTTACAACGTGTGTAGTGGCCTTACAGTATCAGAGATGAACAATAGAATTACCGACTAGTTTCGCCATTTGTGAGGTCTGTTCAAAAAATACGTAGACTGTTTGAATTGCGCGGGCCCTGTTGATCCCAATCAAAATCGCTCGGTGTCACCATCTTCTGACAGATCCGCTGATTACAAGGCAGTTTTTTGATTGCAAATATCAGTATTGGTTGATTAGCTACGCGGTTCTTTGTGAAGTGTGTTATTTTTAGAATGAGTGACTTGAACGAGCAAAGAGTTCCTGTGAAATTTTGTGTTAAACTCGGAAAAACTGCCACTGAAACTTTTGATATGCTCAAGACGGCTTACGGTGATGTTACTATGAAGCGTGCGACATGTTTTAAGTGGCATGCACGTTATAAAGATGGTCGTCAGACGACGAGCGTCCTGGACGTCCTTCTACGTCAACTGACGACGCACACGTGGACAAAATCAACACCCTGGTTCGGCCAAATCGACGTCTGACCATCAGAGAGCTTGCTGAAGAGTGTGGGATAGCAGTTGGATCATGTCACGAGATTTTGACCGAAAAATTGTGGACGAGTGGTGACTGGTTGTTTCATCACGACAACGCTCCAGCCCATTCAGCCCTCGGAACTCGAGAGTTTTTGGCCAAACACTCGATCGCTGTTCTTCCTCACCCACCCTACTCACCTGACCTCGCTCCTTGCGACTTCTTCTTGTTTCCCAAACTCAAAAGACCTTTGAAAGGAAGGAGATTTGAGATGATTCCCGACAAAGGCAAATGCGACGAAGGCGCTGAAGGACATCACAAAAGAAGCGTTCCAGGACTGTTTCCAAAAGTGGAAACACCGTCGGGATAAGTGTGTGTGTCGGGGAGGAGAGTACTTTGAAGGGGACCCAGATGTGTAACTTCTGAATAAGGTATATTTTGTTTTATGACGTCAGTCTACGTATTTTTTGAACAGACCTCGTATTCCCGACTTTGTCAAGGTACACAACAAGAGGCTCGCAGGCCTTATACAGGGTGTTTCAAAATTCTGTACAATAAATTTAGTGCCATATTGTTCAGGTCAAAAGAAGACGAAAATGTTGTATAGCACTTTGCCTGGAAACGATTTATTTAAGCGCCCGCCACCAGCCAACTAAACCCGTGGCTCCAAATTACAGGAATTGCTCAAAGCGCCCGCCACCAGCTCGCACGCACGCTTCGGCTCGTTGCATGAGCGACTGTCTGATGTCATGGAAGAGTTCGTCGCCAGCATGCATTTTCAATTCGTTGTCGCAGATCCATAATGTTAGGAACTTGTGTGCTGTAGACGATCGTTTTCACGTGAGTCCAAAGGATTAAGGTCGGGTGATCTTGCAGGCCAGGCTACCTATCCACCGATTCGTGTATGCAGCATTAAGGTGTGCTGGAGCGCTATCATGCATGAACCACATATTAGATCTTATCAAAAGAGGAACATCTTCCAGTAATTCTGCAGAAACATAAGATACGTTCGCCCAGTCGATCGTGGCGGCAACACATAAGGGCCAATTAAGTTATTTCCGACAATTCCACACCAAACGCTCACGGAGAAACGCTCTCGATGCGCTCGAGCTCTGGTAACGTGTGGGTTAGCATCTGCCCAATGGTGCTGGTTGTGAGAATTTACGATTCCTGTCCGGGTGAAGGTTGCTTCGTCCGTGAAAAGTATCTGGCCGAGACAACTAGGGTCTGCAGCATGACGACGTTGTATCCATTGGCAAAATCGTTGTCGGTGTGGATAGTCCGATGCAAAAGCTGATGGTGAAGAATGCGCCAAACAGATGAGTGCGGAATGTGCACCATGGAAGAAATACGACGGGTTCTTGTTTGGAGAATGTGCTACAGGCCGCCCTTGTCCTGTTTGACGGCCAAAGGAACCACGCTCCCTCAAATGTCTGTCGACAGATACAAATGTTCGGTTATTTGGCAAACGTCTATTCGGAAAGCGTTCTCGGTAGAGTCTTCTTGCTTCCACAGCATTTCTGTCCGCAAGACCATACATTAGGTGCATGCCATATTCTGCACTGGAATACGTGTACAGGACTTTTACGTCAAAGCACGCAAACATTGTGAAATTGCTATTCCTAGTGAGTGGATGTAGAGTAATGGAAACAAGCGTACGCAACTAATGGAACAAACCACTCGACGCTGGAACTGCTAAAATATCGTCCGCTAACTACCGTGCTTCCCTATTCTATCATATTGGATTACTCGCAAACAAATCGTTTCCAGACAAAGTGCTATACAACATTTTCGTCTTCTTTTGACCTCAAGAATATGGCACTAAATTTATTGTACAGAATTTTGAAACACCCTGTATACAGAAAAATGGTACAGATGGACCAATGAGCGTAAAAATCTGATACATAGGAAATCGCCAATAAGAGAAACAAGCGAGATAAGCATAAAATAATTCAAATATAAAACTATAGGAAATGACAAAAGGGATGCGGAAAAACGCGGACCGTATAGAGTACATGTCTGGTTGCGTGCTAAGGGGGTGTCCAATGCTCCTTAGGTGGTTAGCGTAGTGTGACCGATTGTCATTCTTGGTATATGACTTGGCATGTTCTTTAAAACGTGCTGTGAAAGTACGGGTGGATAATCCGACGTAATATTTGTTGCACAACTTACATTCGAGGCGATAGATGCCTGCTTGTGCGAGTTTATCGTAAACGACGGCGGATGGGGGGTTCGGTGTGCGGGTGGACGAGAGGGGGGAGCGTAAGGATACTCGGAGTCCGAGGGAAGATAGAAAACGGGAGAGTTGGGAGAAATGGGGACCTAGGTATATCATGGACACCCACTTCTTGGACTGGGGTGCAAAAGGGGAGGTAGGCTTAGAGATGGCGTGTTGCCGACTGGCTCTGGATGATGTGTAGTTCGGAAGAGCGGGAAGGGGGTTGAGGGGGAGCTTCAAGGCACGGTCGATTAGGTAACGTAGGGATGCTAGTTTGTGTATCGGGGGGTGTGAAGAGGAACGATGGATAAGGTTAGAGGATGTAGTAGGCTTGCGGTAAACGGAGAAGGTGAGGCGGTTGGAGGGGACATCGTTAGTGATGAGGATGTCCAGGTAAGGGAGGGATCTGTTAGACTCGATTTCGAAGGTAAACTGGATGTGGGTAGAGAAAGAATTAAAGGTGTCAGCTATGGCGGGAGGGGAAGTAGAACGGGAATCGAAGAGTATGAGAATGTCGTCGACATAACGGAAGTAGGCTATGGAGGGGGGTAACGGAAGGCCTGCGAGCCTCTTGTTGTGTACCTTGACAAAGCCGGGAATAAATAGCGAAACTAGTTGGTAATTCTATTGTCCATCTCTTATACTCTAAGGCCACTACACACATTTTCATTGTTGGAATGGCAACTACTGCCTGTCATGCAAATGCAGCACCACTCATCCAGTTGCCACGACAACCCATTCTTTGTGTCGACCAAAGCGAAACAACGAATCATGGTGGGATGTCGTTTACGATCACCCCGCAATCTCCATGAACAGACACAGCAGGTTCACCAGGCCTTGGAAGACGTACCCCAAGATGACCTTCGCCATTAGAGGTCGTGCCACCACCTACTGATGCTGCTTTCCGTCGAGACACCCTGTACAAACGAGTGCACGTCTTGGCTCCGTAACGTACTAAAGGTGTGTTCAGATGTATACCTACTTTTGCGTCATTCGGATAACTCCTTGGGTGGGGCAATTTCATTGCAAAGCAGTTAATTCTAAACTCCACACTGCTCGCATAGACGGATTCGGGCATTAAATTGGCCTACCTGCACTCCTGATTTGACCCCAATAGACATCATTTGGCGAACTATTAAGAGGAAGTTACGTCATCGACGAATTCCTGTTGCAACGGTATCATGTGTTCCTCGACGCTACAAAAGCGTGATAAGAAGGAACGAAGATTTGATCTAATGGTAACTCGCGCACTGTCGTAACATTTTGGAGTGTGTTGCAACCACCAGTTCGCAAAAAGAGGTCTAGTTACACTGTCAAGAGTAAGGGGTGAGGCGTTCAGTGTGACAATGGCTACACGACGATAGCTATCAGAGTTCGAACGTGCCTAGCATGTGGAGCACGACATATGGATCATTCAATATCAGACGTTGTTTGGTATTAACGTCCTTTTCAACTGCTATGGTCACTTCAGGACGACATTATAGGGGCCGCAAATTTTGCCTCGCAAGGGTTCTTTTCTCGCACTAACCCGACAAACGACTACACGTGACCAACGGCTTTACTTCCCTTCCGAAGGAAGTGCGTGATCTCAGGATTTCCCCCTGAAAAATCCTCGTCGTCCTCGGCCGGGAACGAAACCGCGTACTCGGGCATCAGAGGCGGTCACGCAACACACTGAGCCACCGAGGCCAGATATCAAAGATGGCTTATGAACTCAACATGCCACGGTCCACAGTTTCTGAGTCTACCACGAGTACCAACTCGACGGCGTCATTGGTTGACCACACCTTCTCGATGAACTGGACCAGATGGTCACCGCTATCAGGCAACTCACACTACGCCAGATGTATCGATGCAAACAGTGCAACGAAATCTGGTGTCCATGGGATATGAAAGCAGAAGATCCACGAGGGCCCATGAACACATCAATTGGACATTTGACAACTCAAAACATATGACCTGGTCTGATGAATCTCGATTCCAGCTGATACCAAGTTGTCAATCATGAACTGCGCAAGCCAGCGGTGGCTCCGTAATGGGCAATTGTGGGAAGCTCTCCGGTCGGAATGGTTGGCAATGTCTTTAGATGTCTTCCACGTTAAAGGAGGTCCCACACGTTATTACGTGGCAGTGAGTCTGCAAGTCCCTGGTACACTTCTGGAGGCAGCTGACACAAGATAGTCTGCAGAGCCCAAGATAGTTGCGGATGATCCAGTACCCGGAGCCTGACTTCAACAGCATCCCAGATATGCTCGATGGGATTCGTGTCAGGGATCCGGGCTGGCCAGCTCAATCGTTGGACCTCTCCTGCATGCTTCTCGAACCATTCGTGGACGACATTGGAGCGATGTGGCGGAGCATTGTCATCTTGAAAGACTGCTACGTCGTCAGGGTGTTGAAATGTCAAAAACGGGTGCAGATGGTCTCCGATACCGTGGACCATTCAACGTTTGGTCCAGGATAACCAGAGGGCCCATTCCAAACCAGGAAAATGCACCCCAGACCATCACTGACGCCCCACCACCTGTTGGCATGCGGGATCCATCGTTTCATGAGGTCTGCACCACACACAGTGCCTCCCATCAGCGTGGTACAGTTGATATCGTGACTCATCTCACCATATGACGTTACGCCAAGATGGTTGGTGGCAAATGCAACGCCGGAGTGTCCGACGACGCTGGGTAAGCATTGGCACCCGTGTAGGGCGACGGCTGCCAAACCCGAGGGCATGCAGATTCTGACGGATTGTCCACCGAGAGACGTTTCTAGTGCGGTCTGTGATTTGCTGCACTGTTGCGCTCCTGTCTCTCTGAATCATTCGTCCCAGGTGTCGCCGGTCACGATCATTCAGGGCAGCTAGACGCCCGGTATGGTGCCTGTTGTGGACTGTGATGCCTTCATACACCCTGGAGACAGTTGAGCGGGGAAAGCCAAATTCCTGCACCACAGCCGAAATGGAACATCCCATGCGTCGGGCACCTACTATCATACCCTGTTCAAAAGACGACGTGCCATTTCTGATTAATCACTTATCCAAGCTTTTCCCACAACGTCTAATGGTCCATTCCCAGAATCCGTTACCCCTGTGAATTCGTGAGCCATGTCCGTCAATCAATGTGCTTGCTATCCCAGGAGTTTTGCTAACTCAGTGTACATCAGTGTATCAATATTTTTGCTATGACGCAAGTTTTCACCCTGTCCCAAGTTTTATGGAAATGAGCATAAAATTCATATTCTATAAATAACGGATTCAATCCATGTTATTACACGGAGCGAGCATATTATTATGACCACCCTGTCAGTATCTCGTTGGGCCAACTTTTGCTTTTAATGCTGCGGTGATTCTTCGTGGCATCGATTCCACGAGATGTCGGAAGGTGTGGGAGGAATCTGACACCATGCCTCATGGATAGCACTGTCTAGTTGTGCTAGATTGGACGGCGGTGGAGTTCGTCCCACAAATGCTCAATTAGAGTGAGATCTGGGGATTGTGGGGGCCACCGAAGTAAGGTAAAGTCCCCCTCGCGTTCCTGGAACCACTCCTGCACGACACGAGCTCCGTGGCATGGCGCATTGTTTTGCTGGAAGAAGCCATCTCCATTGGGGTACGCCGTCAACACGACAGGTTGGACTTGATCGGCAACGGTACGGAGGTATGCTGTGCCATCCAGACGTTGTTCGACACGTATTAATGGACCCATGCCAGGAAAACATTTCCCAGACCATAACACTGCCCGCACCGGCCTGAAGGGTTGTACTCGTTCATGCGGGGTCCGTGCTTTCGTGACGTTTCCGCCAGATTCTTACACGGCCGTCTGCATGATGTAACTGGAATAGTGACGATAGTCCAGTCCTTGTGCTCCTGAGCAAATCCTCTCATCGGCTTGCAGACAGCAAAGGTGTGCACAGGTCTTCGGCTTCCGTATCCCGTGCGATGCAGTGCGCGGCGGACAGCGCATTCAGAGACCGTTTTGGAGGAGGACCCCTGATTAAGGTCGGCAGTCGCCCTTTATCAGTCGTGACAGTCTCCATTCTGTCCGATCATCAACCATCCGCGGGCGGCCACGATGCGAACGCTCAGATCCCGTCTTCCGGCTAACCACGACATCTGCTCCCGAGCACCCCACGAATGCTGCCGTTTCGCCGATACTCGCTCCATAGCTCCGAGCACCTCCAATCGTCCCGCGTTCGAAGGCTGTTAAATGGCGTCGTTTACCCATAGTTGAAGAATGGAACACGTCTACTGTTGTCGACAACACTCGGCTTCCCTGTTTGTATTGGTCCGGCCCGCTAGCAACATTGTGGCGACATCTGTGCGCGCATTTGCATAAATATGTCAGGTGGTCATAACAATATGCTCACTCAGTGTTTTATAAGGGAGGGGGAAGGAACAAACTCACCGCTTTTTGTGTTTTTGAAACGATCCTTTCTTATCTTGAGGCTATTAAAGATGAAAAAAAAAAAAAAAATCATGAAGAAAGCAGGGGTATGCTTCGTAAACTTACACTCACTCACCTAAAGTCAAGGCACACCCCTCCAATCAGGTTCCCTGTCCGTAACGAGACAGATCCCGTTGCTTCCATTCTCGGAATGCAGGTGCAGAGGATTCCTTGAAATCACACAATCATTGTAACAACCAGTGACATCCCACAACTGTGTCTGTAACGACAATTCCAACAGCTGCAGGCTTTGGGAGCAGGAGGCTATGACGGGTGCCACTCTCGACAGCTGCACATCGTCAGCAACGCCTACCAACCAACCAACATCAACATTGGACTGCCTGGTCCGATGAGTCACGTTTCAGCTGTATCGGGCCGATAGTTGTGTCCATGTCAGGCACAGGCCACAAGAAGCCATGGACACTGCAAATTGTTTTTACCCCTCGGGCGACTGCATCTTCCAGTAAGATAATGCGTCTCCATACACAGCCCTTGTGACACGGCAGTGGCTACCGACTTCATGAGAACGATTTGGCCTCCACGTTCCAACCCAGATTGTAATCCCATTGAACGTATGTGGGGACGTCATCGAACGATCTGTCAGGTCGTCACCAACACAATTGGTAAATGCAGCGCCTGTGGATGTGTTCCGGGAATAAGTACACTCTCTTCCACGACAGGTCGCCGCGATTATCCGGGCCAGAGGGGACCCGACACGTTATTAGGCAGGTGCGGCAAGACTTTTGGTGAGTGAGTGTAAACATCAGTCCATTCTATAATCTGTCTAACAGCTGGTTACAACAATGTCAGTTAAAACGGGTTTAAACAATAATTAGATGCATATCATCAATAATGCAGGGTGCCCACTTTGTGGGCGTGATGTGTCCATTCACATACACGCGAGCGAGCGACGAAAGTTCAACCGGTTGAACTTTTGTCGCATCGCAGGAAAAAAGCCAATCACAACATTTCATCCAGGATCCGCCATTGGGATTTCAACCACTGTGCATTTTCCTGCGCAAAGAGGCGAGCGAGCGATACGTTGAGCAATGTGAAAAGGTGCAGTGACTAGTCATGACGATTGAGCGACTCGATGAATGGAGATCGCTCGCTCGCTAGCCCCGCAATGGTAATGTGAAACAGCCTTTAAAAGAATGAGGGGGGGGGGGGTGTGTATGCGTGGGGTCATGTTTGAATGAGTTTGTGTCATGTTGGTGGTATTTGCGTGTGCGTCTTGTTTTGGTCCTTGTTATAATAAAGTTTTTTTTAATGAACTGATTGTTGCTTTAATCTTTGGTTTAGTTCTAATTGCGTGGCCGTTGTCGCTTCTGTAACAATGATGCTAGATGCCCATTTAGCGCGACGATCGCGTGATTCTATCGCTTTAGGAAGGACGCAAGCGCTACTGTGACTGGACAGTAGATGGTGATTTGGTCGGACGAGTCACTTTGCACATTGTTTTGCACCGATGGCCAACGAAGAATTTGGCGGCAGCTCCACGAAGGGATGGACCCCTCATGTGTCGTGAACACGGTTCAAGCCGCAGGAGGAGGTGTCGTGGTATGGGCCATGTTTTGTTGGTATGACAGTCGGGTGAAAGCCAAAGACTACCTGAACGGGTTCTACATGGACGACAATGCTACTGTCCATCGAGCAAGAATAGTTCAGGAGTGGTTTCTGAACGTGACACCGAGTTGCAACATGGCCAGCGCAAAGTCCGGATTTGAATCCGATCGAGAACATTTGAGACATGATGGAAAGAGACATTCGTTGAAGGCATCCGCTTCCGTCTACTCTGATGGTCTCTCTGATGCTGGGTGCCCACTTAGCGCAACGATTGCGCGATTCTATCGCTTTGTGAAGCACGCATGCGCGAAGTGACATCAGGGCGATTCTGTGGCTTATCTGAGGCGATTGAAAAGCTCTGCATGCCAGAGCTTTTTGATCGCACGACTCTATCGCACCCAATCAGAAAACAGTTTCGAATCACGCGGCACATGCAATCACGGCAGCACCTACTTCGAGATGGTCGGATATCGCTACGGAAAATGTCACGATACAAGATGTCAAGTAATATACAATTCTGTAAGCACGAAATCTTGAAGTGAGAAACGAAATGATCGTGTAGATAGCGCATGCGCATTCAGTCACGCGGCCGTCGTGCCAAGTGGGCACCGAGAAGTGAATCGATCGCTTGGTGTTTGTTGCGCATGCGCATATGACTCAAAGCGATTGAATCGCGCGATCGTCGTGCTAAATGGGCACCCAGCATTAGCGCGACGATCGTGCGATTCTATCGCTTTGTGAAGCACGCATGCGCAGAGTGACGTCACGAGGGCGATTGAAAAGCTCTGCATGCCAGAGCTTTTTGATCGCACTACTCTATCGCAACCAATCAGAACACAATTTCAAATCACGTGGCACATGCAATCATGGCAGCACCTATTTCGAGATGGGAAGCGAAATGATCGCGTAGATAGCGCATGCGCATTCAGTAACGCGGCGTTTGTTGCGCATGCGCATATGACTCAAAGCGATAGAATCGAGCTATCGTCGCGCTAAGTGGGCACCCAGCATAAGAAATAACGGCGAAGGCAACTTTACACGTAGAATCATCTCTTGAACTTGATGGGGACAGTTGAGCCAACTAGTGGACTCGCTCATCGATTATCCGATTCTTTTTGGGTAGTTTGTGCTTCAAAATACACTATATGATCAAAAATATCCGGACACCCCTCACAGATCATCGATTGGCCCAATGTCACACGATAATGACTTGCGCATCATTTAAATAGCTTCCCACACCTTCAAACACAACTCTGCTTGGACATTGGCAAGAATGGGTCGTTCGGCAGAGCTCAGCGAGTTCCAACGTGGAACCATCGTTGGATGTCACCTATGCGGCAAGTCCGTGCGTCACATTTCCAGCCTTCTTCAGATACCCAAGTCGACAGTAGGCGATGTCGTTATGAAATGGAAGACCCAGGGATCGACAACAGTTCGACAACGAACCGGCAGACCCAAGAAACTAACGGACAGAGACCGTCGAGTGCTTCGTCGTGTCACCCGCAGCAACCGGAAGTCCTCGGCGGAAAAAATTGCCACAGAGTTTCGAAACGCCTCTGCAAACGATGCCGGTACCGTGACGATTCGTCGGGAACTGCACACGATGGGATTCTGTGGCCGTGCTGCTGCCCACGAGCCCCACGTCAGCAGGGTCGACGCCAAGCGACGTCTGGAGTGGTGCAAAGCCCACAGAAACTGGACAATAGACCAATGGAAACGTGTAATGTGGACAGACGAATCTCGCTACACACTCTGGCAATCCGACAGATGAGTTTGGGTTTGGCGCATACCTGGAGAACGCTTCTTACCCGAGTGCACAGAGCCCACAGTCAAGTTAGGAGGCGGAGGAGTCACGGTGTGGGGCTCATTTTCACGGTACGGACTGGGCCAGCTCGTTTCTGTGCAAGGAATCGTGAACTCAGACCTTTATCTGAATGTTTTGGACAACTGTGCACCTCCAACGTTGTAGCAATTTTTCGAAAACGGGCCATTTCTCTACCGACACGACAATGCTCCGTTCCACAAAGCGAGGCGTGTACGGCAGTGGTTTGCGGACTCGGGGGTCGAAGAAACGGGTTGTCCGGCACAAAGTCCCGACCTCAATCCTATAAAGAGTCTGTGGGATGAATTGGAAAGATGCTTGCAGGCCAGATCACATGGGCCAACTTCTGTACCTGAACTGATTCTCGCTCTTTGGGAGGAATGGAGGAACATTGCGGAAAGTACCTACCAACATTTGGTGGAAAGTCTTCCCCGAAGGGTGGAAGCTGTGATTCGGGCAAAGGGATGTGCAACGCCCTATTCATTTCCACGAAATCGTGGCTAGAGCGCAAACGTGCATGTGTCCGGATATTTGTGATCATATAGTGTATGTGGAGATTTAAAATGGAGTTCAGCAACTTCATGTGCGGCCAGCTGCTGGTTGGGTGACGGCCAGGGCTCGAGGGCCACTGCTGGCGGGACAGCTATTTGGGGCGTGGCTGTGGGGGGACTTTGGTCTGACCCATTTGCCAATTGACCATAGCTGGTTTCCCAGCAGTTGGTGACAGCCTCTGGTTCGTTTATCCCCAGCAGCTCTTCCATCGTGAAACCCCCTGTGCTTCGGAGGCCACGTTAAGCCGTCGGTCCCGGCTGCTACTGTCATCTCGTAGCAGTCGTTTATAATGGGATGGCGCAAAACTCTCTCGCGATAATCTACCCTCTGTACTAGATAACCGATGGCCTGTTAAAAGTGTTGTGCAGTAAGTGTTCGAAAGTGGAATACAATGAATCGCAATTTGTGGATAATACGAGGCATGTTTTTTAAGTAAGTACCGTTTTGGAATTAAAAAAAGACGTGCAAAGATATCGCAATAATTTTATTTTTCCATGAAAGCCTCTACCTTAATCTACTTTTCTACATAATTTCCGTGAATATTGAGGCACTTGTCATAACGTGGCACCAGTTTTTGAATACCCTCCTCATAAAATTCTGCCGCCTGACTTGTTAACCACTCTATCACAAATGTTTTGACTTCGTTATCGTCTCGAAGACGCTGACCACCCAGGTGTTTCTTCAAGTGCAGGAACAAATGGTAGTCGCTGGGCGCCAGATCAGGGCTGTATGGAGGATGATCTAGAGTTTCCCATTTAAAAGATTTGATGAGATCTTTGGTCCGATTAGCCACATGTGGACGGGCATTGTCATGCAGCAAAACGATACCCTTACTCAACTTGCCACGTCTTTTGTTCTGGATTGCACGACGCAGATTGATTGTCTCCTTACGAGGCAGAAACTCCACTAGCAATACTCCTTTTCTGTTCCAAAAAACTGTGCACATGATTTTCCGGGCAGAAATTGTTTGCTTAAACTTCACTTTTTTGGGTGATGATGAATGTCGCCATTCCATGGATTGTCGTTTCGATTCTGGTGTGACGTAGGCCACCCATGTTTCGTCACCAGTAACAATTTGGTCTAAAAAATCTTCACCTTTATTGTGGCACCGCTCAAGGAAAGTCAATGCACTGCCTAAACGTTGGGTTTTGTGCAAATCCGTCAACATTTTTGGAACCCAATGTGAACACAATTTCCGGTAATTCGAGTTCTCGGTCACAATGCGATACAAAACACTACGAGAATATCGAGGAAAGCAGTCGCACAATGATGAAATTGTAAAGCGTCTGTTTTCTCTCACCTTTTCGTCCATTTTCTGCACCAAATCTTCATTAACGACCGAAGGACGCCCACTCCGTTCTTCATCGTGCACATTTGTGCGGCCATCTTTAAATGCTCTCACCCATTTCCTTACCATTCCATCACTCATAATGTTTTGTCCGTACACTTCACAGATCTCACGATGAATATCGATCGGTTTTACGCCTTTAGCACTAAGAAATCGTATAACAGCCCGTACTTCACGATCGGCGGGACTCACGATTCTCGGAGGCATCTTAAACACTCAGTAAACAACAACGTATACAATGAAAAATCAGACTGTAATGGCTTCAGTGCGTAGACAAGAGATGTAGTTAACCAACGCGCATGCGCGGAACGCCGACCGTAGCGTTGCGGCGGTGGAATCGCAAAACGGTACTTACTTAAAAAACATGCCTCGTACAGTCGAGCCCTGATAACTAGAATCATCATCAGACCACATAAAAATTCTGACTTATCAGGTTTTGGAGTTAAGCGTGGTTCCCACTGGCAGAAAACAAGAGAGGGTATTTTTTTCTGCCTTTTTACTTTCTGCTCCTGCAGGTGTCCCACATGGCAGAAGCTCAAAAGGATAAGATAGCAGAAGTTTTGCCCAACACAAATGCACTGCACCGAAGCAGTCGATCGATCTAAACGGTCGGCTTCGACTGCATACAGTACGTACACAGTTCGTTCATTCCTCATCAATCATCACATCGAATTTTTGCATTCAATTCTTGTTTATTCAATTTGATTAGTAAATATATTTCGCACCTCTTCTACTAGCGCTTCTACATTAATTTTCTTTCTCAGCCTCTTCAATTTCGTGAGCAGAGTGTCCGACATTTTTCTTTTGTGTGAGAGACAGAGAACTTCACTGCAGAGATCGTTTTCTATTGGCTGAGCAATCGTTTCTGCCCTGCTTGCGCCACAAAAGTTGAACTCAACCCAACTCTAAAAAGCAGAAATGTTCAGTCGGGCAGAAGAGACGAAAACGGGAAGTGACATCATAAAATTTTTCTGCTTTGTGGTTTCTGCCGTTGTTTTTACGCACGTGGGAACCACGCTTTAACCAGTTAAGTCAAAAACGAGGCTACATGACGAATACTGTGATACTCACAATATTTCTATGAATTTGATTATAGTAAAACCCCAGCTATCCTCTCTTTAACTGCGATTGGTCAAAACTCACAACGCGACATCGTACTGCAATTAGTTCTCTTGTTTTCTTTATAAAGAGAGGGGCCATTGATAAATAAGGTCTCCATGGCTGTAACTTTTTTATTTTTTTACCGATTTTCAAAATCCCTTTTGTATCTGCTACTCTCATTTGTCTTCTATGTAATGCACTATTCACTTTTCGACATAGTCCCCATCCCTTTCCACGCATCGTACCGACGCGTGACTAGTCGGGTGAACCCGTCAAAGAGGAATTCCGGGGTCGTCGTCGACACGAGGATCGAACGGCAGCTTTGGATCCTCTTCTGCAGCATGATAACGCCCGTCCGCACATGATCGCCACACATCCGAGGGGGTTGCAGCAGCGCCTACAGTTCAAAGATGAAAAAGTGCAGTTCAAAAACGAAAGACTTTGCACCTTGCGACTTTCACCACTTCCCAAAGAGGAAAGAGCACCTTAAGGGGCACGAGTTGCGTTTTGACGACGAGGTGAAACCTGCCGTTCGGTCTCGGTGTAGACAACAACCCCGGAATTCCTCTCCGACAGGTTCACCCGACTAGTCACGCGTCGGTACGATGCGTGGAAAGGGATGGGGACTATGTCGAAAACTGAATAGTGCATTAAATAGAGGACAAATGGGAGTATCGGTTAAAAAATAAAAAAGTTACAGCCGTGGAAGCATTACTTTTCAGCCCACCCTCGTATTATGGCCAGTTAAACGTGTTGTGCAGTAAGTCTATAGAAAGTGGAATACAATGAATCACAATTTGTGGATAACACAGTCGAGCCCTGATAACTCAAATCAGCAGCAGACCACATAAAAATTTTGCTTTATCAGGTTTGGGAGTTAACCAGTTAAGTCAAAAACGACGAGGCTACACGACGACTACAAAATTTATATGATACTCACAATATTTCTATGAATTTGATCATAGTAAAACGCCAGCTATCCTCTCTTTAACTGCGATTGGTCGAAACTCACAACGCGACATCGTACTGCAATTAGTTCTTTTGTTCTCTTTATAAAGAGATGCAATTCATACGAGGGGCGATTGATAAATAAGGTCTCCATGGCTGTAACTTTTTTATTTGTTAACTGATTTTCAAAATTCATTTTTGTATCTTCTACTCCCATTTGTCCTCTATGTAATGGATAATTCACTTTTCGACATAGTCCCCATCCCTTTCCACGCATTGTGCCAGCACGTGACCACTCGGGTGAACCCATCAAAGAGGAATCCCGGGGTTGTTGTTGACACCAGGATTTAATGGCATGTTTGGACCCTCTCCTGGAGTACAATAACGTCCGCCCGCGTCACCACACACCAGAGGCGTTGCAGCACCTACAGTTCAAAGATGAAACACTTTACACCTTGCCACTTTCAGCTCCACTGTTTATCTTGTGGAGGAACAAATTAAAAGGTACGTGCCCACTTCTAAGACGGAATAATACGGACCTTTGGAGAGAT